>QEPC01002020.1:1817287-1829793 GCA_003113815.1 Sphenodon punctatus
GCCCTAAAAGAAAAATAACTACTATAAAAATTGTAAGACTGTAAAACTGGTGACCTGCTCTACAACTATTAATTTTAACTACTAACTGTCGATCTCTCTGAGAGCTCAGGCTGTTCCTACTATGCCTGCAGCAGTGAAGGAACTGTCCAACTAGGCTCCTCTCCCTCCCTTTATACCAGGACATCTCATGTGAGTCCCAGAGAAGGGAGGGGAAGGAGCACTGGGCTTCCAGATCTTTCCATGTGGAAGCCCTGTCTTTAAGGAGACAAGCTGCTTTCCAAAGCCTAGAGGGCTCACGTGATCCCCATAGTGAGAATCACAGAGCCACTCAAAGAAGAATATCTGTTCTGACCCGCAATCTTGCCCTCTGTTCGTTCATACACCTGTTGCCAAGCTAGTCACAATGTCTCTTTTCCGTAAAGACATTGACAAGTACACCAATCAAATGCTTTTTTTTATTTCCCCCGCATGTTTGGTGTACATCGGAATGCTCTGCTGCTCATGTTTTGATTGAGATCCATGTTTTTTCTATGTGCATGCCCAGGTGCTCAAATCCTACTTTTACAAGAACTGGTGTTAAAACATGCGAGGATTTTTTACGTGGGAATGGGAGGAATGGGAAAATGCGCGTGGCTCTGTGGATCAGTATTCCAGGTGGCAGCTATTCTCTGCCAGCATGGGAGGAGAGAGGCTGAATACGGACCAGGATATCAGGGATTGTAGCTTTGGCACCACCAGCACAAAGGACTAATGGGAGCAAGGGGCTCTAGATGCACGCCGGAACGCCACGCCGCTCAAACAGCTTCCTGCCTGGGGTGGAAGTGGGAGCCCGCTTGCTTCAACAGCTCTGCTGTCCCCAGCTCCCTTGCTGCAGCAGAATGGTGGCAGGAGCCTGTGTCACAAAGAGATACTGGACTATAGGTCTAACAAACATGTAAAAGTAAAGATTAAACATGTATGTAATGTTAAGAAATGGAAACTCACTTCATGTAATCATGTAATGTAAAACTGAGCGATGGAGACTCACTCCAGGAAATGGAGAGAGACAAAGACAGGGATGGATGTGTATTCACTGAAGACACTAGACAGAAGCCCCATGGAGTTGCAAATGAATCTGCTTGTCTTCCTGTTTGTCTTTCTGCGGACGTGACTGTGAACATGAAGTCTCCAGGTGGGAAAATCAAACAAAGGGATTGAAAGGTATTTAAGGGAAGATCTGTGCTATCAATTGGCAATCAGAATTCAATTCAACCACTGACTCGCTGAGTCTAAGACCAAGCTGGGGGGGGGAGAGGGGGGAGAGCGTGCTTGCCAGCCAGCTTTGCTAAAGCGATGTGTTGAGAGAGGAACTTTGCTTTCTACCAGCTAAGAGACAAAGTGCCCAGCCCCAACATCAGGCTGAGAATGAATTCAAGTGCATGGACTTCCTGTAGGGTAAGATTTATCTAGGGACTCACCCAGTCCAGATTAGGAATGCGTTATTTACTTTTGGTTTTAATTGCCACTCTGTGTTCAAACTATCTTCTTTCTTAAGAAGTGCTTTCGGTTGTTGTACATTGGGGATCACAATCTGAGTACTCGTGCCCTCAAGCACGTGCAAACCCAGAGAGAGAGTGTGTAAATGGGAAGTTCTGGGAGTTTGGGAGACAATAGTATTATCCCCTTTGCATAACTGAATCAGCCAGAGAGAGAACTGGTTCAGGTGGGCTGCAAGTGAGGGAAATTGAGTCACCCAACCCAGGAAAGTGGGGTGTTGGACCCCAAAACCTGTGACAGCCTGCCCACTCCAACAGCTCCTCTGCCCTGGAAGAAGCGAGACAGGGGCAGGAAATGCACCTAATGTGTATGTGAGAATGCTAAAATGCATGGATAATAGCATGCACCTAAAACAGGGGCGGGGAACCTCAGACCTGGGGGCCAAATGTGGCCCTGGGCAAGTTTTTAAATGGCCCCTTCCAGTGCCTGGATCTGGTCCCTGGATCCAGTCTCTACACCCAAGCACTGAAAAACTGAGCTCAGAATAAGGGCGCAGAGATGAGGGTATGCAAACAAGGGTAGGGGACAGATCCATGGCACAGATCCATGATCCTGGGGCCTCCTTTTCTTGAATACACCCATTAAGCACCCCCACCCCCAACCTCTATGTGGCCCTCGGAGCTCGTACTAATTTTCAGTGTGGCCCCCAGGACAGAAAAGGTTCCCCATCCCTGGCCTAAAAGGAAATATGCTCAGAAAACATGACGTGAGAAAAGGAGGTGGCTAATTTTTATGCACACTTACATTTCTGCATGAGATAAATTAAGCGCATTTTTGGGTACGTGTGAATGGACCCGCAAGACAAAATAGGAATTGAGAAGTTCTGCCTTCTCTTTGTCTCCTACTAACATTTCACCATCTTCACTGAGCAGTGGACCCACCATTTCCTTGTTCTTCCTCAAAGGACACTTTCCCACGATACAGTCTACGCACAATTCGCCTCTGGGGGAAAATCTGGGATGCAAAGCATGCACGGGGTTTGTAATGTGGGACCCAAACCACACGTATTTTTGCTGGCAATCCTGCGGAGGATTACAGAGTAGGCAAATCCAGCTTTGCAATCCCCCGCAGGATCGCTGGCAAAAATGCATGGGGGCGGGGCAGTCCCACATTACAAACCTCGTGCATGCTTTGTCTCCCAAATGTTTTCCTGGAGGCAAATTGTGCACAAACTGTATCGTGGGAAAGTGCCTTTACTTCTGACAACATACTTCAAAAACCCTTTTTGTTGTTTTTAGCTTTCCTCGCTAGCTTTAGTTCATTTTGTGCCTTAACCTTCTTGACACCATTCCTACAAGCAGGAGGTTGGACTAGATGACTCACAAAATCCCTTCCAGCTCTAAGATTCAACAAGTTTGAGCTACTTGTCTGTACACATCCTTGGTAACTTGTCCCTCCTTCCATTTCCTTTTGATTCTTAGCTCATTGGTAAGCTTCTTGTGCAGCCATGTTGGTTTCTTTAGATGTCTCCCATTTCTCTTTTTCATTGGAATCATTTGGGATTGTGCCATCGGTCTCTCTTTTTTCTTTTAGAAAGTCCCAGCCTTCTTGGACACTTCCCCCCTTTATGTGATGTAACCGTAGGATCTCACTCAGTACTTACGTTTCTTACTCTTCTTCCTGTTGAGTGCTGGGTTTGGAGTTATCGGTGCCAAGGGCATGGATAGTACCGGGTAGATGGTACCTGGCTTGGTGTTGGCAGCATCAGTGGCACTGGAGGCACTGCAGGTGTTGGAGTACTGACACGAAGGAGCTGCTACATAGGACAAGACTCAGAGCTGGAAACTTCTGAGTGAGAGAGAGCTTGAGCCCCATGTCCTTCCTGCCTCTTTGGGATAAGGCTGTACAAGCCTTGCAGCAAGCACTCAAGTAGAACTCCCCAGGCATTCTCAGTGTTGATCAGTTTTGATAACAGTTTGGTGCATGTGGGTCACTGTTTAAACCCGCTTTTATGGACAGGGAGGGAGCAACATGCCCAGAGCAGGGGGGAGGAAATAGGGGAAGTCAGCAGCAGAAAAATAAGAAACTATTAAAGCAACAAACACTGCTAAAGCCTAAATGTTATTTGTTCCTTCCCTGCAGACACACTGTGAAGAGATCAGTCTGCAGCTGCAGTAGAGAAGAAGCTGAGATAGCTGTGGGCTGCTCCACCTCTTGCTGGGGAAGGAACAGGACGGACCTCCACATAAAGCTCACTGCTTAAAGAGACATGACAAGAAGAGGTTCTGCTGTGCACACGCACCCTTCTATTTGTGAGAATCCACAGAGGCACTCTGAGAACAAGGGAAACTCCCCTGAAATGCAATCTCAAGCACATCCCTCAGAGCAAGTACATTCCTGCCCACTTTCACACCACTTATTTGGAGATGTAATTTCCCTTTCTTCAGTTTAATGCCTGTGCTCATGTGAACACAGGCAAAGTTAAAGTGAGTTAGGAGGTAGCTACCACCAAACAAGCCCTATATGTTTATGTAGCAACTCCTATCTGATAACAAAGAGCAGGGAGTAATTAACCTACGGGTTGGAGTAATCACATTAGAGGCTTTACCCCAGTAAACTTAAACCAAGTAAGGTTCATTTTGTGTGAATATAATCTTATTTTTTACTTTTGATCTTGGAACCCTAACATAGCTCATATTAAATGGATTTAAAACCTGACTCTAGAAAACAGAGGTTTAAATTAACTGAAATATGAACATATGAGTTAATGCTGGTGTCTGCATGGTTTAACAATAGGTGTGATGGTAACTGAGGGCACGCTCATTCATCCATTGAAGTCAATGGTTCAGCTCCCAGTGACTTTAATGGTGGAGGATTTGCCCTCTGTGTTAGTTAACACAGTACACGTTTGTGTGTGCAAACGCTTTTATATCTGTTTAACCCTGGTTTATCTCAGTTCAGCTTGGCAGAAGAGGAACCAGCTGACATTAATTATTGTTATTATTTTTAGGAAGCATTTATATAGCGCCAGCAATGTACCTGGCGCTTTACAAAGTAATGGAATAGACATGGTCCCTGCTAGGGTTTACAATCTGAGGGAGTGGGGGGAGAGACAAAGGAAGGGGAACAGAGGGAGACAAGGAATGTAACATTCATGAAGATGCGAGGTTCCAGGTGCACACGCTCGGCTTTGTTACATCGAGAATGATGGCTGGTTGGTGCGTGTGGTGAGGATATGAGTACACAGACCTCAGGTAACAGATTGTACTGGATGGAGGGTATCAGCAGGAGTTAGGTGAAGGGAGCAAGGAGTTGGGGAGGGCAGAGCGGAAGAGGTGGGTCTTGAGGAGGGATTTGAAGGTACGAAGGGAGGGAGCGAGGCGGATGTGGGCAGGGAGGGAGTTCCAGGCATGGGGGGCAGCTAGGGAGAAGGGATGAAGGCGGTTAGGGGAGCAGGGGAGGCATGGGAGGGTGATAGAAGGGACAGGAAGGAGCGGAGTTCACGGACTGGAGTACGGAGGGAAATTAGCGCAGAGAGGTCGGAGGGAGCGAGGTTGTGAAGAGCTTTATAGGTGAAGACTAGGAGCTTGTGTAGGATTCGTTCAGGAAAGGGGAGCCAGTGAAGAGAGGAGAGGAGGGGCTGCACGTGGTTGAAGCGACGGGCGAGGTGGATGACCCTGGCAGCAGAGTTTTGGATGGAGATAAGGGGAGAAAGGTGAGAGTGGGGGAGGCCAGTGAGAAGGGAGGTTACAGTAAGTGAGGCAAGAGATGACCAGGGCGTGAACAAGGGTTTTGGCAGAGGAGATAGAGAGAAAAGAGTGAATCTTAGCAACGTTATGGAGGGAGAAGCGACAAGATTTGGCAAGAGAGTCGATGTGGGGTTTAAAAGAAAGGGGTGAGTCAAAGATGAAGCCTAAGCTACGGGCTCGGGGGATGGGAAGGATGGTGACCCCATTGATAAGGATCGACAGGGAAAAGGGAGAGGAAGGATGAGAGGGGAAGATAAGGAGTTCAGTTTTAGCCATGTTGAGTTTGAGTTGACGTTGAGACATCCAGGTAGAGAGATCAGAGATAGCTGGTGAGGTGAGCTTGAACAGAGGGAGAGAGAGGAGTAGAGAGAGAGAGTTGAGTGCCATCAGCGTAGAGGTGATATTGGAAGCCATGGGAGGCAATGAGTCTGCCTAGGGACAGGGTGTTGATAGAGAAGAGGAGAGGGTCAAGGACAGAGCCTTGGGGAACACCAACTGAGAGGAGAAGGGAGGAGGAGGTGGAGTTGGCAAGAGAGACATTGAAGGAGCGGTCAGAAAGATAGGAGGAGAATCAGTCGAGGACGGAGCCACGGAAGCCAAGGGAGTGAAGTGAGTGCAACAAGAGCGAGTGGTCAACAGTATCGAAGGCAGCAGAAAGGTCAGGGAGGACAAGAATGGAACAGAGGCGATTAGATTTAGCCATAAGAAGATCATTGGTGATCTTAGCGAGAGCAGTTTCAGTAGAGTGAAGGGGGCGGAAACCAGATTGGAGGGGATCAAGGGAGGAGTTGGCGAAGAGGAAGTCGAGGCAGCAGGAGTAGACAACACGTTCAAGAAGCTTGGAAGCAAAAGGAAGGAGTGAGAGGAGTCAGGAGGGGTCAAGAATGGACTTTTTGAGGATAGGGGAGACAGTGGAATGTTTGAAGGCAGAGGGGAAGGAGCCAGTAGAGAGCGAGAGGTTCTCCTCCTACCTCTCTGACCGCTCCTTCAATGTGTCTCTTGCCAACTCCACCTCCTCCTCCCTTCCACTCTCTGTTGGTGTTCCCCAAGGCTCTCTCCTTGGCTCTCTCCTCTTCTCTATCTATACCCTGTCCCTAGGCAAACTCATTGCCTTCCATGGCTTCCAATATTATATTATTATTATTATTATTAGCATTATTAGCATTAGCATTTATATAGCACCAGCAGTGTACCTGGCGCTTACAAAAAATAAGATAGATATGGTCCCTGCTTGAGAGCTTACAATCTAAAGACAGGGGGATGGGAGACAGGGAAGGGGAAAAACAGAGGGAGAGACAAGGGATACGACATTCATGAGGATGCGAGAGCTCAGGTACACGTTCTTGGTTTGGTTACAGTAAATTGGAAGTTTGCAGATAACAGATTATCTTTCTTTATTGATGGCACAAGCTTTCGCCATGGCCCAAGCAACACAGTTAAAATAACATACATCAAAGAAATGTATAACAAGAATCAAAGCCTAAAATATTACATAAAATACATAAAATAATGCATAAAATTATAATCATATTTATAACACTATAAATAGAAATATAACTATAAATGTAGAATGTGTAATATATACTCAAAAAACCTATACTTCATCCAGTTTAACTTCCATTTCTCCCTCCATCAAGAACCTTAAATAAGCAGACCATACCCTTTATCCCCCAGAATACTGATTCAGCCAAAACTAACATTTAAGAAAAACCACCACCCCCTTAATAAGGAGTAGACAGCGCAATCAAAAACTGGAACTCTGCAAAGGACTCTACAAAAAGATCCTGACACGCTCCCCCATATTAACACTCTATATTAAACTACTCCCACTGATTGGTCTTTCCCGGTAAAGACTTCCACATTCCTACCTTTAATTCCAAACCCCCTTGAATCTAAGTCACAACCACCTTTTCCCGCTGTGCAGACTATAGAATAAACAGCACAGTCAATCAAGGACTTAGAGGTATAGATATCCCTTGCCTATCCAATCTATTCTAGCCAGGGATCACTGGCGTGCTGTGTCACTTCCCCCCTTATGCTCAGCTGATTTTTAATAAACACTCTCCTTTTTGCTAACAAAAGGGCAAAAGTTGCCAAAGCAACAATTTCCTCATCCCGGGTCATGTGTAACAAAGTTACAAAACAACCCTGAGTATCAAAAGTCATCCCCTTTGGCAAAAGTGGCAAAATCCAGACTGCCCTCAATTTACTATAATAGGGACAGTTTAGAAAAAGGTGTTCCACAGACTCCACTTTCCTCCTAGAGCAGGTACATCGTCTCTGCTCTGTGGGGATACGCTTATAGCAACCCTCCGTCACCGCTGTTACCCTGAGCTGAAGACGGAATACTACATATGCCCTATGGAGTCTAGAATTAGGCAACACATTCAGGTATCTTTCAAATCTATGAGAAGTCTTAATCTCTCCTAGATACGGTGTCACCGTCCATGACCTGACAATTGCCAGGTCATCCTGGCTTGCCATATCCCATGTCCTAGAGTACATCTCAGCTCTGATCCCTGCCAAGGTTTTCCCGCAATAATAATAAAAGGAGTGACCCATTTCCCTAACTAATTTGCCCAGATAAAGAAGCCAAGGATAGTTCCTTACCCCAGAATACAACCATTTTTCCTTTAAACATACCGATGTAAGTTCCGTCACCTCATATCTCAACAAACGCAGCCAATATCTCAAGAAGACCGTCTTCGCCTGTGACACAATTGATGGCACTCCGGCTTCAGCCCTAAGGACTGCCCCCGGCACACAAGAGCCCACCTTGAACAGTCGTCTTAAGAAACCATTTTGAATTCTTTCCAAAATTATTATATCTGGGGAAGGAATAAGTTCCACCCCAAATAGGAGAGTTGGTGGTATCTTGGCCTTAAACACTTCAAGGAAATCTGAAATGGAAATTCCCTTAGAAATGTTAAAGGTCTTTGTCAGTAATCGAACTTCTTTGTCAGTAATCGAACTACCTGAAGGGCCTTGTCAGCCTGAGACTTCAAATGAGAATTCCAAGAGCCCCTAGAGCTAAGGGTCACCCCCAAATATCTATATGTTTTAACCAGGGCAATATTCCCCAGTTTGAATTTCCAATTGGTAGGTAATTTCCTTCTACCGAAGACCATTATCATAGTCTTAGAAGGATTTAAATCCAGTCCATTTGCCCTACTGTAATCATATAATTTCTCTACCGCTGTCTTAATCCCCAGCTCTGTTTGTGACAGTAGAACAATATCATCAGCATACTGAAGTAGGCTTACTTGAAAATCTCCAACTTTGGGAGGATGAATCAGTTCCTTGCAGATAACAGGTGAATGATAATCCTGGGTGGGGATGGCACTCAACTCTCTCTCTCTACTCTCTCTCTCTCTCCATCTATTCAAGCTCACCTCACCAGCTGTCTTTGATATCTCTACCTGGATGTCTCAACATCAACTCAAACTCAACATGGCTAAAACTGAACCTGAGGGAGGCTGGAGAGGCAGTCAGGGGACTCAGTGGTTTACTGTAAACAAAAGCACATGGTGACCATGTGGGTAGGTCTGATGGAGTCCCCAAGCCTGGCTTGGAGTTCAGAGGGGCCACTCTGAGCACGCTCAGGGGGACGGCCAGATGCCTGGGCTGGGTGAGGTTGATGGGGCTTAAATACTTGGGAGAGATTGGGGTCAGACCTTGCGACAAAGGAAGCTGGAAGCTTCAGGAGGGAGCGGCTGAGCTGGGGACTTGGAGCTGCAGCTTGGGGAGAGCTGGCTCGACTGGGTCTGAACCCCTTTTTCCAGGCTTAGAGGGGGAGCGCTGCGTAGGAGGAACCACTGAACAGAATGTGAGACTGTTTTTGTTGTAAACTTGCTGATACTGTCGGAGTGCTATACTGTGCCGAGCCTCCCCCCCTTAACCCCACTGTTAGTAAAGTGACATGTTAAGCAGATTCCTGTGTTAGTCTGATCCTTGCTCCAGAGAGATACCTCTAGGGAAGAGGGAATATCTCTCTCAGCCTTCACCTGCATCCCCAGGGCAGCGGATTTCCCCACTCAGTCTTAACCCCCAGGGGCTTGCCCAGCAAGATTATCACTGGCTGGCTGCAGGGCAGGTGCAGGACTGCCTGAGCACCAGGACACAGGGGGCCAGGGGTTGGTGAGGGAGTGGGGGTCCGTGACAGAAACCCATTTGAATTAAACTGGTGCAAATTTGGTAGACAAGCCCAATCTAACACAGCCCAGATGCAAATTGTTACAAATATGCAGTCCAACAGCAGTGCTACATTACAGGGAAGTGCCCTGGAAGGGGATGATTGCTGTGTGGATCCAAGACAATGGGGAAGGCAATTTTCTGGATGTCCCTTAATGACTCTTTCTATCAGCATTTCATCCAGGGAAGAGAATTGTTGTGTGACCCTTCTGTGGTGGGGGCTGGGTGGTTGGAAGGGAGGCACAAGGGGAATATTGTTTGTTTGAGACCTGCTGGCTTTAGAGCACATCAGAACATCCTTGCTCTATGGTCCCCCAAACCTTTGCTTGTTCGACCCTGTTTTAAGACTTATAATCCTGTGATCCCAGGATGCCACAAAGACATGGAAAGTATATGAGCTATCATTGAGGATTATGACCCCATCTGTGGATCGTGCATCCCTCTTCTCTGAATACCAACCCAAAGTTGGGAACCTGTGGCCTAGCTGGAACAGTTAGGGCTTTAGGGCAGTGTGCTCCTCCGGTGGAACAGTGTGCATGATAGAAGTTAACACAACTCCTCTTCCCTTCAGTGGGAATCATGTCTGTTAACTGCTGGTGCACACATTCCTTGAGGTATTACACCCTGCCTCAAAGGTCTACATGTTTCAGAGACTTCAAAAGAGAAACATAATCTGCTTAAGAAACTGATCTAGGGTTGCACTTAGTGTGAGTCAAAGACAGAGAGCATCTGTGGACAGACTTAGCTTGCACAGGAAATCAGAGGTGATGATCAGTAGTAGAGGCAGTCTGGAAAATATGTATCCATAAACAACACAGCCTCACCATTGCACTGAATCTGAAACAAGTGCAAGCCCTGCACCGAGAGAGACTGTGTGTCCAGTAACTCCTCTCCTGTATCTCAACATACAGCAGTTGTGCTCTCAACATTGCTCTGCAACGTACCTTGAGCAACCTCACAGCAAGGCAACCCCAACTAACCCAGGACCAAATGTCATCAGCTTAAGGAAAGTCATTCTCATCATGCAGCATGAATTGCACAGCATGACCCCCCATGATGGTAAACTTAAACTTGAATGGTATCTGTCATAAGGAGATACTGGGCTACATGTAGACTACAGGTCTAATAAACATGTAAAGGTNATATGAAAGCTGAGAACTGGAAACTCACTTCATGCAATGGAGAAATGCAAAGTCATGCCGAGTGTGTATTCAGAAAAAGCCTAAACACCTCTGCAGACACATAGACCATTGAGTTGAAAATGGATTTCTTCCTGTGGATGTGACTGAAAACAGTTACCTGGCGGGAAAATAAAACAGAGGATCCTAGAAAGGTACTTAAGGGGGGAGACAAGACAAAGAGAACAATCTTTGCTATCTCTCTGTTGGTTGATATCAGCTTGTTGAGCTTCATCTGCATGATCCTAGCTTACCAGCCAGAGAAGGGCTACACCAACGGAACTATGAAGTAAGGCTTTTTGGAAACTCTAAAGACTGATACCCGGCCAAGCTTTCCATCGCTGGCTGTGACATGAACTGAAATACCCTTGGACCTGGATTAGGGTAAGCCTAAATCAGGAGAATCCAAGTACAGATAGGAATGTGTTACTGGTTATGTTATTTTAATTTCTGCACTCTCGAGTATAATCTTGTACTGCATGCTTATTCATGATTTATTCATTAAACTACTTTTTACTGAACTTCATATGGTCCAGTGGAATCGCTAATCCTAACATTGGTGGGACACAGTTTGGGGTTAATTCTGTGTTTACAAACACAGACGAACCTAGAGAGAAAGAGTCTGTGCTGGGAAACTCTGTGGCTGAAAAGGTGACAAGAAGGTTCACCCGTTCCAGGCTCAATCAGTTCTAGAGAGAAAGCTGATCCAGTGAGAGTTGCAAGCCAGGGAAACGGACACCGCTTTTAAATGAGGCGCTGAAAAGCACCTCTTGAGCCCCGCATTGAAAGAAAAGCCACGCAGAGAGTGTTTAAATGCTCCCCGCGTTGCCGGAAATGACGTGCTCCCCGTTGCCAGCAATGGATGGAGATGCGGTGATTTGAAGAGTTGCGTTCTGAAAGCCTCACTTTTCAGGCTTTCAGAACGCGCCTCTTCAAAGCACCGCATCTCCAGCTGCCGCCGTTGCCAGCAATGGGGAGCACGTCACTTCCGGCAACGCAGGGGCGTTTAAACACTCCCCGCGTGGCTTTTCTTCCAACACGGGGCTCAGGAGGCGCTTTTCAGTGCCTCGTTTAAAAGTCGTGTTAGTCATGACAGCCTAGAGTGGGGTGGTGAGCCCCAATCCCCATGACAGTATCCATCTCCAGCATCAATGCATGCTAGTGGGTTAATACAATAGCACACAACTAACTGTAGGTTTGGCAAAATTCTGTGGGTTTTCCAGTCTGTTTCTATACTTCACCAAGGGCAGACAAATTTTCCCAGAATCGCAATTAACCAGGTCCATGTGGCCTATTAACTGGCACTGTGGGATGACCCTCCGTGTGCTCAGATGAGTTGGTTGCCACTCAGTAAACCTAAGGGTGGAGGTGGCCCTCAACACTTATCTTTCAGAATCGCTTGCATTATGGCCAGAAAGAAACTATGGTTATCTGGTCTAGCAGCATGCATAACCCAGGCCACAAAATTACACCCAGGATTTCTGGCATTAAGCCCAGCACTTTACAATAGTATGGGACTGTACTCTGTGGAAAAATGCCTGGGTTCTGTACAATGAACTATCAATGAACAATGTACAGATGGATGAGGAAGCAATGTGTGGGACAGCTGGTGGACAACTAAGCTGATTTGTGTATTGTAATATGGCACTCACCTCCAACTACATGGATAGTAACACATTCAAATGAAATCAAATCAAATCAAATCCTTTATTATTAGCTTAGCCAATGGCTATCACTGAAAACAATCATTCCACAATTGGTATGGTACAATGATACACTCATACCAAGTCAAATCAAATCACGCTTCGCATAATAAACTGTAAACAGATCACAACTACTATAAAAATAAATTTAACCAATGATTAAATCAAACAATTAAAAAGCCAGTGACAATTAACACAGCAGAGAATGG
>QEPC01002020.1:1829893-1846802 GCA_003113815.1 Sphenodon punctatus
AAGATGAGGTCCTTGCTTCTGTGCTTTGTTTTTAACCACGGATCTGTTGTTTGCTAAAACTGCTATCCTGTGTGCACTTCTATTTCTTCTGTGCATATTCTATTCCATTATCCTATTGATGTAGGTGTGCAATTTTAGGGTTGGCTCCACCTGCCATTGAGTTGGCCCTGCCCCTGGGTTTGGCCCCACCCCCAGTATATGGCCTGGCCCTGGCCCTGGCCCCAGTCCCCCCCTGGGAAATTTAAAAGTTTACACCCCTGTCCATACCGTTACTGTTGATAGGAGAGAAGATTACTCTCAATGTAATACTCCATTGAGTATTACTGCTAGCCTTTGACTCTTTAGGACCTGGCAATATGTAAGTATCTAATTGTTGTTGTTTTGGCTGGGAAGAGTCACCCTGAGAAGCCTGACCCTGTCTCCCTCTTTTGCGAGTCATTGGTGCCAGTTGATTGTCACCACAAACTAGCCCTATCAGTATTGTCCAGGCAGGTTAGCAGCGGGACTGCTAGTCTCCAAGCAGTTCCTTATTAATCGTAAGTTACCCAAAATTGGGCATAGTCAAAGTCTTCCACCAACCCAAAATATACCAAAAAATAGAAAAGGAGGTACAATAAAAATAAAATCCAGATCAAGCATCCATACTGATATCAAACAACTGTCAACATCTCCACCATGGTAGAATGAGTCCAGAAGAACTTAAGCCTCTGTGAAAGCTAGGAGGAATCTTCAGTACAGTAGGTTACCCAGCATAAAACAGTACCTTGAACTGCAGGCCAATCTTCAAAATAATAGAAAAGTCACACCTTCCAGGAGCAAAATAAGCTGCCCAGCACCCGGCCGTCGTCTAAGGCTGCACGCACAAGGGCACGCCCTTGCACACACAGCCCTTAGGTGCATTGCTGTGCACCGCAGCTGCCTTTAGGTGTTCCGGGAGGCACCCTACGCCCAGTGTGCACGCTCGGACCGTGCCGTGTGCCTCTCAGCTGCAGTGGCTGACAAACCAATCCCAGTACCTGTCAGCAGCACGGTCTCGGTGAGGCTCCTCGGGGCTGTACTGGCGTTCCGGGGCTAGAGGCAATCCCTCGGGCGTGTGTCCAGATAGTAACACAGTTGTGATGACACAAGTCAGCCTTAATCATGGCAAACCCAAACGAGGCTGGGTTGGGTACGTGGCCAAGCAAGAAACAAAATGGAGAGTTTTTTGTTTGTGTAAATATTAATGTTGTGCTAGAGGGAACACATGGCTTTAGGTAGAGATAAAAAATTTAATCCTATACAAACAAGCTCTTTCTAGCGTTATAGTTAGTCACAGGCTCAGTCTAAATTATATTAAAAGGTGCTCTCTAAAATCAAGTTAACTAGCAGTTAGAAACACCCCCCCCATAATGCCTCATGGAGACATTCAAACACAGATATAACTGTGTGCTAAGCATGTTCTCTGCTGCACATCATCAGTTTGTCCCTCTCTATTGGGTCATTTCCATTGGCTTTCAAACACACCACTGTCTCCCCTATCCTTAAGAAGGCCACTCTTGACCCCCTCCGACCCTTCCAGCTATCCCCCCATTTTGCTCCTACCCTTCACTTCGAAGCTCCTGGAGCGGGTGGTCTACACGCACTGTCTTGATTTCCTCTCTTCTAATTCCTCCCTTGACTCCCTTCAGTTGGGCTTCCACCCTCTCCACTCAACTGACACTGCCCTTGCCAAAATTACCGATGATCTTCTCTTAGCTAATTCTAAAGGCCTCGACTCCATTATTGTCCTCCTCAATCTCTCTGCTGCCTTCAACACTGTCAACCATGGCCTCCTCCTGGATTCACTATGCTTCCTTGGTATGGTGTCGCTTCCCCTCTCTGTGGGAGTTCCCCACGGCTCTGTCCTGGGCCCTCTTCTCGTCTTCCTTTACACTCTTTCTCTAGATAAACTCAGTGAATCTCACGGCTTCCAGTACCATCTGTACGCTGATGACACGCAACTCTATCTCTCCACTCCTGCACTCTCCCCATCCATCCAATCTTCTATCGCTGTCTCTCTGACATCTCTGCTCGGATGTCTCACTGCCAGCTCAAGCTTAGCACGGCCAAGACTGAACTCCTCATCTTCTCCCCAAAATATTCCCCTCCTACTTCCCTCTCTGTTTCCATTGAGGGAGTCACTGTCCAGTCAGTCCCTCAGGTGCGTAGCCTGGGATTCATCTTTGACTCCTCCCCACTCCTTTACGCCTCAGATCCAGGCTGTTGCCAAAGCCTGCTGCATTGCTCTGTATAATATTGCTAAAATCTGGCACTGCAAAACCCCTAGTCCATGCTCTAGTCATCTCTCTTCTTGACTGCTGTAACTTCCTCCTCCCCTGCTTTGATCTCACCCCCCTCGTCTGCTGTTCAAGTTCAAGGCTCTGCTGCCAAAGTCACCCATCTTGCATGTCGCTTTGAGCACATTAAGCCCCTCCTCTCCACCCTGCACTGGCTCCCTTTATAGGAATGTATTCAGCACAAGCTCCTGGTCTTCACCTTCAAGGCTCTTCATGGCCTTGCTCTCCCATATCACTCCACTCTTGTATCCTGCCACATTCCTGCCCAGGAGCTTCCCTCCTCCTCTGCTCCCACCCTCACCTGCTTGTGACTCCCCTGCTCCTCTAAACGTCTATGCCCCTTCTCTCTTGCTACCCCCCATGCCTGGAACTCCCTCCCTGGATACATTTGTTCTGCTCCCTCCCTCCCAACTTTCAGATCCCTCTTGAAAACCTACCTCTTCCATCAGACTTTCCCTGGCTCGTCATGAGTGAAATTGTGTCCTCGTCCCTCCCTCCCGCAGAATCTCTTCCTTGTAACCAAGTTAAGCAGGTGCACCTGCATTTTCTCAGCCTCATGAATGTATCATTGTCTCTCCTGATGTTCACCTTGCGGTAGGGACCTGTCTATAAATAGGTTACTTACCAGTAATTCTGTTCTTCGAGAGAGCTCCGCGAATTCTCACTAATGGGATTCACTTCCTGCTCCGCAGGTACCGGAAAACCTCTTTTCAGCAGTTTCCAGGCAGAAGATGTCCTGGAAAACACTAGAATAAGGTGAGGGCTCTGCCCCTCCTCCCTTCCCCACCCGCACGGAAAGTGCGGGCTCCAGTTTGCACGCAAGCGGGAAGCTATAAAAGTAGGCGGAGCCCTTGCCGCCTCAGTTCCTTCCAATCCCGTCCCAGGAAGACCAACAGGTACCTCCGAGACAGAGGGGAAGGCTGGATGGGTCGTGAGAATTCGCGGAGCTCTCTCGAAGAACAGAGTTACTGGTAAGTAACCTCTATTTTTTCTTCGAGGATCTCCGCAATTCTCACTAATGGCAGAGTGAAAACCAGAGAGAAAGCAGTCGAGGAGGTCAATGAAGGATGGCTTGCAATACAGCTCTGCCAAGGCCGGAATATGACATTGCAGCCAAATCTAGTGAGTAGTGCTTGGTGAAAGTATGCACAGAGGCCCACGTGGCTGCTTTACAGATGTCCTGTATAGGGACTCCACGGAAGTAGGTAATCGAAGAGGCAACTGCTCTGGTAGAATGAGCACGAAAGTGGGAAGGAGGAGGCCTGCCAGCTTGCTCATAACATCTTTTTATACAGAGCAAAACCCATTTAGAAAGTCTCTGGGACGTGAGTTTCACTCCGATACGTTGACCACCGTAGAATATGAACAGGGCATCCAAAGCTCTGAAGGGGCGAGTGCGAGAAAGGTAGAATGAGAGTGCCTGTTTGACATCCAGTATATGGAAAACTCTGTCTGCAGGGGAAGAATGCGGCCTGGGAAAAAATACAGGCAAGGAGATGGTCTGATTGAGATGAAAGGGGGAGATGACCTTAGGGACGAATGAAGGGTCTGTTCTGAGGTCCACTCTATCGAGGTGGAAAATGGTGTAAGGAGGGGAAGCCTGAAGCGCCGATAGTTCGGAGACTCTCCTAGCAGATGTGATAGCCAATAAGAAAGCAGTTTTAACAGACAGGTTCTCCAGGGACGAAGATGCCATCGGCTCGAAGGGGGGACCCATTAGCTTGGTGAGGACAAGATTCAAGTCCCACGGTTGTGTAGGTTGGGGGGTCGGAGGGAAGGAGTTGAGCCCCCCTCCAGAAGGTCCTCATGAGGGAGTGCGAAAATAAAGTCTCTGTGCCCGGAGGGTGGAGGTGAGAGGAGAACACAGCAAGGTGTACCTTGAGTGATGAGATAGACAGGCCCAAACCGTGGAGGTGTAACAGATACCGGAAGATGTGGTTCATCGACAATTCGTGTAATTCACAGGGTAGGGTCGCACACCAGGACGTGAAGCATTTCCATTTTGCAGAGTAACACGCTCAGGTCGATGGGCGACGGGAGTTAAGCAAGATCCTAGCCACTTCGGGGGAGGCATCATGTACTAAAACTTGATGAGCCAGGCGGAGAGGTGGAGCAACCGGAGGTCATGATGGAGGACTGACCCCATGTCCTCGAAAGAAGATCGGGAAGGAGAGGGAGATCGACTACGTCGATGGCGATGGTTCGAAGAGTTTGGTACCAGGGCTGGCGGGGCCACGCCGAGGCTATCAGGATGACGTGAGCCCGGTCCGTCTGGATCTTGTGGAGGAGTCTGTACAGGAGAGGGATGGGAGGAAAGGCATATAGCAAGGGCCCTCTCCAAGAAATGGTGAAGGTGTCAGAGATCTGCATCGTGTCGTGCCCTGCTGCAAAACCTTAGAAATTTTGCATTTTCTTGTGAGGCAAAAAGATCAGTGGTGGGGGTGCCCCACAGATGAAAGATATCTGAAAGGACGTGGTCGTTGAGGGTCCACTCGTGTTGGTCGGTGGATCTGCGGCTGAGCTGGTCTGCTAGGGAGTTGTCTTGTCCTGCTAGGTGGACAGCGTGTAGGTGTATGTTGTGATGGATACACCACGTCCAGATGGTTTGGGCCTCTAAGGAGAGAAGGGTATATCTTGCTCCTTCCTGTTTGTTGATATACCACATTGCTGTGGTGTTGTCCGTGAGGACTAGAACGTTGTGGTTTTCGATGATGTTGAGGAGAGCAGCAAGTGCCCATCTGATGGCGCACAGCTCCAATAGGTTAATGTGCATGCGCTTCTCTTCTTGGGACCACAGACCATGCACAGTGAGTTCGTTGATGTGGGCGCCCCATCCTGTGAGTGACGCATCCATCATGAGGGAGACTTGCATCAGAGGAGGGTCGAAGGGCATGCCCGTGAGAACGTGTCGGGGACAAGTCCACCAGATGAGGTCGTGTTAGACTTCCTGCAGGATAGTGATGTGCATGGAGAGAGGATGGCGAGTGGGGTTGTAGACTCGCGCGAGCCATTGCTGTAGTGTTTGGAAGTGGAGACGAGCGTAAGGAGGCACTGAAGTGGTAGCTGCCAGCAAGCCCTGGAGACAGAGAAAGAATCATACTGGTCTCCTGGATTTCATCTGAAGGGGTGAGATGGTTGCAAGCAAGTCGTGGAACCTGTTGTTGGGTAGGAAGGCCCTTGTTAGGTTGGTGTTGAGGACGGCCCCTATAAATTGAAGTCATTGCGTTGGGACGAGGTGAGACTTCTTGTAATTTATGATAAACCCCAGATCCTGCAGGGTCTTCTGTGCCAAGTTGAGATGGGTTGTTAACGTAAGTGGGGATGGAGCTACAAACAGCCAGTCGTCCAAGTACGGGAACACTCGTATGCCTAGAGTTCTGAGGTAGGCCGCAACCACTGCCACACACTTTGTGAACACCCTGGGGGCTGTAGACAGGCTGAAGGGGAGAAGAGAATACTGGAAGTGACGGTTTCCTACGAGAAAACGTAAGTAGCGTCGATGAGGCACTTTAACAGAGATATGAAAATAGGCGTCTTTAAGTTCAAGGGAGGCCATCCAATCTCCTTTCTGAAGGCCCAGATAGATAATGGGAAGGGTGGTCATGCAAAATCTAAACTTCCGGATATACTTTCTTTAGATGGCGAAGGTCGAGTATAGGTCAGAAGCCCTCGTCCTTTTTAGGGACGAGAAAATACTTAGAATAGAACCCAGTATTACGCTGAGACCGTGGTACTTCTTCAATAGCCCCCTTGGAGATAAGTTCCTGGATCTCAAGTAGTATTTGGGGGGGGGGGATGAAGGGGTGGGGAAGGGCAATCGGGCGGTAGAGAGTGGAACTGGATAGAGTACCCACAGGTGATGATCTCTCTAACCCAATGGTCTGAGGTGAGCGAGGCCTAAAGGTGGTAGAAGGACCGGGGACGGTTACGGAAAGGAGGAGTTTGAAGAGGAACTCCCTTGACCTGGACAACCTCAAAACCACTGCTTGGAAAGGGGTCCAGCAGATGAGGTAGAGGATGACCTGCCCCTGCCCTTCTGCTTTTGGAAGCGCCTATGGGGCTGGGTGGAAGATGGCTGTTGCTGCTGAAAGTGAGGAGAAAACCTCCGATTGCCCTAAGAGGGGGATCGGTAGTGCTGTCTAGACTGGTACGGGTGGTAAGCATAGGAGGTGGAGGGGGGTAAAAGGACCTTTTCCTGACCGAGCGAATTACCCGAGTGGATCTGGCAGTCTGGCACATCTCTTTCACCTTCTTCAAGGTGTCATCAGTGGAGGCCGCAAACAGACCCTCCCCATCGAAGGGAAGGTCTTCAATGCGGGCCTTGTTTTCGGGGGCTAGGGCGGTAGAGCGTAGCCAAGCGTGGCGTCTGAGAGTGACAGCAGAGGCTATACCTCTGATATTGGCATCAGCTATATGCATATTGGCTGTCAGCTGAAATCTGGCTATCTGCATTCCTTCTTGTTGAAGGGCTAAGATCTGGGCTGGATCGGAGGCCCTACTCAACTGGGCCCAAAGCCAGCGCTGATAACCACAAAGGGCTGAGCCGTAGTTGGCAGCTCAGAGAGAGGGCGTCTCAGAGGAGAAGATTTTTCGGCCTAATACATCCAGGTGTCTACCCTCCTTGTCAGCAGGGGAAGTCTGGAGGCCACCCGCCCTAGACTTTAGGGAAGCAGTTGCTATTGCTAGGGAGTTGGGGACAGGGTGTCTGTAAAACATCTCAGCTCCCTCCCTGGGTATGGCATAAAGAGTATCCGCCAACTTATTGGTGGGTAGAGCGGAGGCGGGTTTGGCCCACACGGATTTGGAGGGCTCTAATAACTGATCTAGGATGGGTAGCATAATTTGCTCCGGATCCTAGGATCCCAAAGACCGGTCCAGATTGAGATTTTTTAACAATTTTGGTAGGTAGGTTGGGGAGAGCAGAGGTTAGCCTCCTAAGCATGCACTGAAAAGCCTTGGTGTCCTCGGTGGAGAGGGAGGACATGGGGTCCGATATAGCATCAGGGGGTGGTGGTGAGATCGTTTGATCCTCATCCTGCAAAGAAGAGGAGGAGGATACAGAGCCAGCACTCTCGGATGAGACTTCATGCTCTTGCTCCAATGGCACAGAGACGGGTGGAGGTGCATCTCTCGCCAGGGCTAGCAGCGAGTCTAGCAGAGATGGTCCTCTCATTGGGTCTAACCTCGGTTGAGGATGAGAGGAGTCAGGGAAGGGTACTGGAACCTGTTGCGGCAGTAGGGGCAGATGAGGTACCGATGGTATCGTCGGTACTGGAGGCTGCCGGGCACTATGGTGGCGCAATGGTCTGGGAAAGTCCGGAGGAAGCCTGGAGACTGTAGCCATTGGTGGTGCCCTAGGCGGTGCAGGGGGCATGAATTGAGATGGCAGCAGGGGGAGGGCCTGCTGGTCGGAGGTGGAAAGATCCCCTTCACAGTGCGAAGGAGAACGTGATGGGTGTCCATGGTACCGGTATTCCAGGTGATCGCAGCCGTGGTAGTGGACTGGATCGGGCCGGCGGTACCTGGAGTTGAAATCATCGTGGCGGTATCGGAAGTCATCCCAAGGGGAGCAGCAGGAGCATGGCGAGCGGGAGCGATGATCTCGAGATCAGCGACGTGATCTCTCATGAAAGGGAGGTCCAGGGCGCTGGTCAAAGTCAGTCTCGTCTCTATATATGGAGCCTGAGCGGGACAGGTGATGCCTCTGAGATCCCTGGAGGAGGGGATGAGAGACAAGTAAGTTGGAGTCGTGATGCCCCGAAAGGGGAAGTGGAAAGGCCCGCTGTCTGGTCGGTGCCGATACCGCCGGTGCGGATATGTCGGGGACTGGAGATACGAGAGTCATCTCTGCCCTAGCCAGTGCCGGAGGAGCTGGGATGGTAACCATTGACGGTACAGGATTTATCTCCGCCCTAGCCAGGGCAGGCGTCAGGGAGGATGATCTCGGTGCCGGTTGGGAGAACAGGGTCTCAACCAGGAGTGGATGCGGTGCCACTTCATCGGCGCTGCGGGACCGCTTCTTCTTTTTCTTATGCTCACCCTGGCGCTTGTGGTGATCCTTGGATGATGTTACCACGGTGCCAGTACCGGTGGAGCCGGCGGTCACAGAGTGTGAGGCGGTAGTGGCTGTAACTGAGTGCGAGGGAGAGGCCGCTCGCAGTTCTGGAGAGATCAGTCTGGGGGGCTAGCCCCTGGGATTGCATGGCAGCAACCGCGGTTGGATCCATTAGCGCCAAACTGGAAGAGAGCGACAAAGGCCCGTTTTCACCACCTTGGAGAGCCTTTTTTGTCAAAAGTTCCTGCAGCCGCAGGGCTCTCGTTCGTTGGGTGCGCATGGTTAACTTGACGCAAGAGGGGCAGGTCCTCATGTTATGCCCCTCTCCCAGACAGGCAAGAAGAGCTCGTGAGGATCACTCACCGACAGCGTGGCTGGGCAGGACGCGCAGCGTTTGAAGCCCGGCTGCTTGGGCATGCTTCGCCGGCCCTAGAGAAGGCAGTGAGCCCCGGGGAGGCCCCAAGGGCGGGTGAAGGTAGTGGTTGGAGGATTGGTAAGAAGAAAACAAATCCTCTCTATCTAGTTCTAATTTACTTTTTTTTGCTAACTCACAGTGCTGAGAAGAATGGAGGTCTTCCAACGTGATTGGAAGGAACTGAGGCGGTGAGGGCTCCGCCCCCTTTTATAGCCTCCCGCTCTCGCGCAAACTGGAACCTGCGCTTTCCATGCGGGAGAGGGAGGGAGGAGGGGCGGAGCCCTCACCTTATTCTAGCCAGCTCTAAGTTTGGCCTGATGTGCCTGTTCTAGGTGTTGATCCAGAAAACGGATAACTTTACTGTACTGTTTCTGTGGCTTAGTTTGGTTTGAATGTATTAAGGTTTCTGACTGTGGTTATGGCTGCTGTGTGTGGCACTTTCACAATGGTTACCTTGGTAACAATGTTGTTTGACCTCACCCAGTCAGTCCCTCCCCTTTGTAAACTGAGACCCAAAACAGAGATGCTGAACTGCAATGACAGCCCCACACAAACACAGTCTCTTCACCCCTGATCCATATTACATCCCAGGGTAAGTGCTAATTTCCACAAAGACGTCTTCCCATTTTCAGTTGCAGAAGGAAGTTGATGTAAATTTTTTAAAAATGTATGTATTGTTTGTATAAAATGCAACATAGCTTCCTTAATCACCAGTTAACACTCAGCAAAATTTTAAACTCCCTTTAATTATTCAAAACACTTAATATGAAAAAGGATCCACAGCCACAAGCCAAACCCCCAGCTTGGTAACAAAGTCTCCACAGCAGCCCAAAGTTCCATACATCACACACACACACACACACACTGCACCCAGGCACGTTTCCACACCTGCCTAGAATCATAGAACTTTAGAGTTGGAAGAGACCTTGAGGGTCAACAAGCCCAACCCTCTCTTTGGATGCAGGATAACGGTTCCTTGCCATCTTCTTTAGAGCAGCCTTTTAAATATTTGAAGACTGCTATCATGTTTCCCCTTAGTCTTCATTTTGCTAGGCTAAACATACCCAGTTTTACCCCTACCTTTACTCATAAAACAAGCTTTCCAGGCCCCTTATCATCTTTGTTGCCCTCCTCTGAACCCACTCCAACTTGTCAATGTCCTCCTTAAAATGAAGCACCCAAAATGGACACAGTATTCCAGGTGAGGTCTAACTAGTGCTGTATAGAGTGGAATTGTTACTTCCACNTTGGGTCTAACCTCGGTTGAGGATGAGAGGAGTCAGGGAAGGGTACTGGAACCTGTTGTGGCAGTAGGGGCAGATGAGGTACCGATGGTATCGTCGGTACTGGAGGCTGCCGGGCACTATGGTGGCGCAATGGTCTGGGAAAGTCCGGAGGAAGCCTGGAGACTGTAGCCATTGGTGGTGCCCTAGGCGGTGCAGGGGGCATGAATTGAGATGGCAGCAGGGGGAGGGCCTGCTGGTCGGAGGTGGAAAGATCCCCTTCACAGTGCGAAGGAGAACGTGATGGGTGTCCATGGTACCGGTATTCCAGGTGATCGCAGCCGTGGTAGTGGACTGGATCGGGCCGGCGGTACCTGGAGTTGAAATCATCGTGGCGGTATCGGAAGTCATCCCAAGGGGAGCAGCAGGAGCATGGCGAGCGGGAGCGATGATCTCGAGATCAGCGACGTGATCTCTCATGAAAGGGAGGTCCAGGGCGCTGGTCAAAGTCAGTCTCGTCTCTATATATGGAGCCTGAGCGGGACAGGTGATGCCTCTGAGATCCCTGGAGGAGGGGATGAAAGACAAGTAAGTTGGAGTCGTGATGCCCCGAAAGGGGAAGTGGAAAGGCCCGCTGTCTGGTCGGTGCCGATACCGCCGGTGCGGATATGTCGGGGACTGGAGATACGAGAGTCATCTCTGCCCTAGCCAGTGCCGGAGGAGCTGGGATGGTAACCATTGACGGTACAGGATTTATCTCCGCCCTAGCCAGGGCAGGCGTCAGGGAGGATGATCTCGGTGCCGGTTGGGAGAACAGGGTCTCAACCAGGAGTGGATGCGGTGCCACTTCATCGGCGCTGCGGGACCGCTTCTTCTTTTTCTTATGCTCACCCTGGCGCTTGTGGTGATCCTTGGATGATGTTACCACGGTGCCAGTACCGGTGGAGCCGGCGGTCACAGAGTGTGAGGCGGTAGTGGCTGTAACTGAGTGCGAGGGAGAGGCCGCTCGCAGTTCTGGAGAGATCAGTCTGGGGGGCTAGCCCCTGGGATTGCACGGCAGCAACCGCGGTTGGATCCATTAGCGCCAAACTGGAAGAGAGCGACAAAGGCCCGTTTTCACCACCTTGGAGAGCCTTTTTTGTCAAAAGTTCCTGCAGCCGCAGGGCTCTCGTTCGTTGGGTGCGCATGGTTAACTTGACGCAAGAGGGGCAGGTCCTCATGTTATGCCCCTCTCCCAGACAGGCAAGAAGAGCTCGTGAGGATCACTCACCGACAGCGTGGCTGGGCAGGACGCGCAGCGTTTGAAGCCCGGCTGCTTGGGCATGCTTCGCCGGCCCTAGAGAAGGCAGTGAGCCCCGGGGAGGCCCCAAGGGCGGGTGAAGGTAGTGGTTGGAGGATTGGTAAGAAGAAAACAAATCCTCTCTATCTAGTTCTAATTTACTTTTTTTTGCTAACTCACAGTGCTGAGAAGAATGGAGGTCTTCCAACGTGATTGGAAGGAACTGAGGCAGTGAGGGCTCCGCCCCCTTTTATAGCCTCCCGCTCTCGCGCAAACTGGAACCTGCGCTTTCCATGCGGGAGAGGGAGGGAGGAGGGGCGGAGCCCTCACCTTATTCTAGCCAGCTCTAAGTTTGGCCTGATGTGCCTGTTCTAGGTGTTGATCCAGAAAACGGATAACTTTACTGTACTGTTTCTGTGGCTTAGTTTGGTTTGAATGTATTAAGGTTTCTGACTGTGGTTATGGCTGCTGTGTGTGGCACTTTCACAATGGTTACCTTGGTAACAATGTTGTTTGACCTCACCCAGTCAGTCCCTCCCCTTTGTAAACTGAGACCCAAAACAGAGATGCTGAACTGCAATGACAGCCCCACACAAACACAGTCTCTTCACCCCTGATCCATATTACATCCCAGGGTAAGTGCTAATTTCCACAAAGACGTCTTCCCATTTTCAGTTGCAGAAGGAAGTTGATGTAAATTTTAAAAAAATGTATGTATTGTTTGTATAAAATGCAACATAGCTTCCTTAATCACCAGTTAACACTCAGCAAAATTTTAAACTCCCTTTAATTATTCAAAACACTTAATATGAAAAAGGATCCACAGCCACAAGCCAAACCCCCAGCTTGGTAACAAAGTCTCCACAGCAGCCCAAAGTTCCATACATCACACACACACACACTGCACCCAGGCACGTTTCCACACCTGCCTAGAATCATAGAACTTTAGAGTTGGAAGAGACCTTGAGGGTCAACAAGCCCAACCCTCTCTTTGGATGCAGGATAACGGTTCCTTGCCATCTTCTTTAGAGCAGCCTTTTAAATATTTGAAGACTGCTATCATGTTTCCCCTTAGTCTTCATTTTGCTAGGCTAAACATACCCAGTTTTACCCCTACCTTTACTCATAAAACAAGCTTTCCAGGCCCCTTATCATCTTTGTTGCCCTCCTCTGAACCCACTCCAACTTGTCAATGTCCTCCTTAAAATGAAGCACCCAAAATGGACACAGTATTCCAGGTGAGGTCTAACTAGTGCTGTATAGAGTGGAATTGTTACTTCCACTTACTTGGAAACTATGCTTTCCCAAGTAGGTGCAGCCGCACTGGGACCCACAAGTCTGGAGGGCTCACACATGTGTAGAATTCATGTGCACATTGCAGTCGAGTGCCCCAGCAGGGGATCCAGTCTCACCTAGCTATACCCCTGTGTCACATTGCTGACTTATTCTGTTTGTGATTAACCACAATTCCTATATTATTTTCAGATGGGCTGCTGCCAAACCAGGTATCCTCCATCTTATACTTGTGCATTTGGTTTTTCTTCCCTAAATGCAGAGCTTTAAATTTTTCTAGCTTGTATTTCATTTTGCTAATTTCATCCTAGGTTTCCAGCCTATCAAGTTCAAAATAAACAAAAATCTAATTCTGTCTTCCAAGATGTTAGCTACCCCTCCTAGTTTTGTGTCATCTGCAAACTTGATAATGTTTGACTATGGAAGCTGCCCTGAGCTGCCGTGAGGCTGGATGGGGCAGGGTAGAAATTATTAAATAAATAAATAAAATAAATAATTGTTCCCTTCATCCAAGTAATGAATAAAGATGTCAAATACCACCAAACCCGGGATAGAGCCCTGCAGGTCCCAGTTCAGCTACAGCCTGCATGCTTTCACACAGGACTCACATACCTATAAACACATCCCACATTTTCATACATACCTTTTCAAACAGATCGGGAAAATTAATGATTGTGTTTCTATCTGGGGAAGTAACTATCATTGCCAGAGCTTTGTATCCCATCTGTGATTTCCTTCTTAGATATGGGGGATTCTATCCTCAGTTCCGCTACCAGATTGGAGAAACTTATGGCAAAACTACCTCTCGGCTGCTAACAGATCCCAGTGTTCACAAGAGTCCTCACTCTGTGCTGGCACCCCTTGTTAAACCAAGGTTCATAGAGGACTTCAGCAGTAGAAAGCAGTTCTTGAGTGAGCCGATGGATCAATACCAAAGATATATCCCTGGATACACAGGTGAGTGATGCACAGGAGCCTACTCTGTACCTAAATGCAGAGAGAAGTCCTCTCAGCTCAAGTCAGTGCTTTGAATAATATTTGGACTCTCAGGACAATGCGTGACATGTTTTTGTGTGATGATCACAGCTTTGGGACAGGGGGATGTCATATTCAGGGGTGGCAAAAGTTCCCAATCCCAAAGAGCTGCGTGCCAAAATTCCCCCCCGGGCTGTAAAACTAAACTCTCTCACCAAAGATCATTCTGCTGCTGAATCACCACAGCTGGGTTCATCCATATCCACTCTGCCGGCACTTCTCCCTTCAGGAATCTTTAACTCAAAGAATGCAGAAAGCATAGTTTTGCCAGGACACATTTAAGATTGCTAGTCCCTTTGATCCTCTTTTAAGACAGCTGTTAGATCTGATCAGGATGTTGAAGAATCAGGGCTCAGCCTCGGCAATTAAATTCAAGGGGGTGGGCCCCCAAGAAATGTTCCTAGTAGGAGTGTGCACCCCAAAAATGTGAAAAGCCAGGAAAGGCTGATATTGGCCATTTTGGGATTGGAAACAAAAGCCAGAAAAAAACCTGGATGGTTTAGGCTTTCCTACCATCCTCCTCCTCCCTCCCCCCCTTTTGCTGGTTATCATATAGATTAAATCACAAGATCTCCTGATTTATATTCAGCTGAAAAGAAGTTCAGTGGTTGGGTTCGTATCCAGAGACTGGGATTCAGTTTCCTGCACTGACGAGCTCAGGGGTGGAGTTTCTGCGGCAGGCTTGGATCCTGGCAATTAATCTTTTACAAATTAAGCACTGCCTACAATAGTAAATATTCCCTGATCATACCTTTCCAACTCTTCCCCCACCTACTACTCTGGTTGGAAGCTCCTCAAGGTCCCACACTGCTTTCTTGAGCTGCTGAATTTTCTCCAGTAGATCACTTAACATTTCTCTTTCCCAAAGCATGTGTCAATATCATTCTTCATCATTTTTGCATTATTAATTTTACCCAAACTATTTTACCTACATTGGACTCACAGGCCCATTATCTGCTGAGCCATGACAGGTGTGTGTTCCTACCTTGATGAAATGTGGCATCGCTAGTATCTACTTTTACACATCGGAAATGATATATACTTTCCATAACAGGTTGGTGTCAGGGTGGTGGAGTTGCTTCAGGACCAGCCTCATTACACTGTCCATTGCCACACAAAGCATTCCTTGTGTTCTCTCACCAAGTGCCCGTGCATACAGAGTGGGGCTGAAATGAGATTTTGCCCTTCTTGGAAATCTCATCAAGAATAGGCTTCCTGAGATTTTTTCGTTTTGAGAATCTCGCAAGAATCAGGCGTTCTCACAAGATTCTTGAGAACCTCAAAATAGCCCCCCAATGGTCTGTGCGTAAATGCCCACCAGGGCTGTCTGTGCGTGCGCAGCCATTTCCCACATGCACAGACTAGTTGGGGGGTATTTTTCAGATTTGCGAGATTCTCGTGAGAATGAATTTCATTCTAGTTTCAGCCCTAATACAGAGCTTCTTTTACACACAAGGGCGTAGCTGCCATAGGGACAGCCAGGACATTTGTCCTGGGGCCCACTGTGGCTGGGGGCCCATCCCTATGGTAGCTAAGCCGCCCAGCCGCTTGTCTGAGGGTTGTTGGTTTTTTTGCATCATGGGGCCGTGGCCGGCCGCCCACGGCATGGCCTGGGGCCGGATTTGTTGTTCCCTTTTTACCTTCCCTGGGGTGGGGGGCAGGCAGCACTAGCACAGCAGGCAAAAATATGCACCCACCACCCCACCCCCTTAATTGGCAATGTGGGGCAGCAGTGGCTCCCACACCCCAGTATCTGAGGCAATGGGAAGGGGGCACAGACTACAGGAGCAGAGTCACGGGTAAGGATGTTTTAGTTTTGTTTATAGAATTATGTACAAAATGTTAAGGCCAGGCCCCCCTGCACTAGAAAGAGCCCATCCTGATCCTGGAGACTCAGGAGTTCACTTGTAGTTCCTGTCCAAGGCCACCAGGACTCGCCTCCCTGCAGGCTCCCCCCTCCAACCACAGAGCCCCAGTTATGGCCCCAGCGGTGGGCAGCGACTGCATATGCTCACACGTGTGGGGCTTTTGTTTTAAACCATCTTTTCTACATGACTCTTTGTAGAGAAGCAAAGCAAGTTGCTTAGCTTACCACTCAGTCTCTACTGGAATATGTCAAGCACAGTTGAACTGTGGGTCAGTGAGTTTTTACTGCCCAGAGCCAGAGCTAATGGAAAGCAAGGGAGTGGCAGCAACTCAACAGCAGTGCTTGTAGCCGGTGCTGATGCCAGGTTTGCCATGCTCCATAAAGCTTTCATGTGGCTAGAATTGCTGTGCTGCTCCCCGGAACCCTATGACTGCTTGTTCAGACAAGCAGGAGGTGCTGGAGGATGTTGCATATTTCTTGGCCTGCTCCCATGTTGTGGGATTCACCCCGTGTACTCCTTGTTTTTATGCTTGTATGTGAATGATCAGTGCTCCACTCACTCTGTCTGACAACAGATCCCACCAGTAACATCAAAGCCTCCTAAGGTTCTAGAGGGCCCTAGGTTGTGGATTGTTAAATTTGTATATTCTATGCCAACTTTCTGTAATGCAACTGTTATAGACATGCCCTGGCCTGAATCCCAGCCTCTGAAATCCCACCCTAGCCCTGCAGACTGACAATGCCCAAGTAACCCATGTGCCCTTGAGCAGATTCAGAGAGGTTGAAATCACCTGATTAAAAAACCACCCTCTATAAAAGCATGGGGATATGCGGCTTCTTAAGTTTGGCTCAAACCAGTTTCAGCCCCAGCAACTCTGGTGGCCCCATTATAATGTCATGGGGAAATGACAGACTTTACGGGGGGAACAAACACTGTTTTAAAGCAGCTTTTAATTTAAAAGATGTCAAATATGGCCCAAGTTTTGAAGAATTAAATTTTATAGCAGTATCAGATTATTAAGATTTCAAAGATTTACTGCAACGCTGTTTTATATTTACTATTTGATGGTACCAAAATTATGTTTAAAGAGGAGGAAGGTGCGTCTGGAATTCTCTTTGTGTGTCTAGAGCAGTTTTATGGAAGCGTTCTCTGGAATTAGAGGGCAACTGTTGCATGGGGTTCTGTGGAGTTAGCTAGGAGATGTCCTGGTGTGTTTTATGGTGCTGTTGAGGGTGTCTGTGATGCGGGGCATCCAGTGGCACTGTGGGGGGCTGTTCCACGGGCTCTGCAGAGCTAGGAGGTGTTTGTGTTGTGGGGCTGGCTCTAGTCTGGAGTTGTCTGTGCTACGGGGTTCTTCTGTTTTCTGAAAACTGCATCCCTGCCAATATAATTGGGGACAGTTTCCTGCAATAAGGATGCTGAGGAG
>QEPC01002020.1:1849825-1862723 GCA_003113815.1 Sphenodon punctatus
ATTCCAAGCTGAGCCGCAAATCGAGGAGCACACCCAGACTCCGCACTTGAGAGACCATGGGAGGGCGAAGCCCCTCAACAAGAGGAGATTCAACCACCCTCAGGTCCCCCAAGCCCTTGCCCACCAACATCACCTCCGTCTTGTCAGGATTCAATTGCAGTATGTGGGTATAAGGTAGACTCCCTTCCCCCTTGATGCAGTACAGATCTGTAGGTAGGAGATGAAAATTTAGTCAATATTATAAATTATAATTACCACAAATATCCAATGGCTCAGCTCCAATTGACATTAATGGTGGAGGAATGTTCCCTTTAAAGCTACCTCCACGGGTTCACGGTTACTGATTCTCAGCTCAGGTTTCATTGCCCTCCAGAAAGGGCAGGGCATCTACTGGTGTCTTGTGAAGGCTCTGGCTGTACTTTCATACAGCCCAGGTTTATGCAATGTAGTGAGAAAGACACTGCATTGGTGGTAAGTTTGGCTTGGAAGGCTAGGTTTCTGTTTTGGGCTCATTAAGGCTTTTGCTAGTCTGGCTTTAATATTCTTGTCTGACATGCTCTGTCAATGCAGGGAAGTGAACAGGCCTAAGGTTTGTCTACCAAAAACATCGCTTTGAAGTAACCAAACCCTGCTCCCTGGCTATGCCTTGCATAGGAAAGTTGCTCCATAGCAGATAGCTATTTGCTGCAGGGTGGGGCTAACTTTGCCTAAAGCAAAACAGGTGTAGTTGATGTGGAGCATCTGTCCAAGTGAATATGCTGCTCAGCCTTCCCCATCCCCCCCAGCTCCCCGTCCTCACACCCACACTGGGGAAGCTAGTGGGGGTTCCCAGGATGAGAGTGCGGGGTTGGATAAGGGAGATTTGAACATTCTGGCAGACATTCCTGGAGGCATGAGAGAAGGGCTGTTTTTACATGAGATGCTACCATTCAGGACCACCCAGTGGACACATGTGGTAGCACTTGTGTAAAAAATAAGTGACAGTGTATGTGTGTGTGTTTCCACATCCCACGCACCCCCACCTACCTCCCCGCAAAGTGCAACACAGAAAATCTTGGGTTGCACAGTACTATGTGGGTGCATGGGTGGCTGGTGGGTGAATGGGTCTTCACACCCATCTGCTGCTGTTTAAACCGTCCCCCACCCACAAGAAGTGAATTGTGCTCCACTGAGCGCACAAAGACCCAGCTCCCCCACCCATTTAAAAATGGCCAAGGTTTCATCAGACAGTCTGTAATGTGGGGTGTTTATAAACGTGATTATAGCCTACACCAGGAGGGTGTTCAGCCTGTGTTTGCTGCCTGTTTATTAGATGGCCACAAGATGAATGCTCCCATGCACCATGGAGCCTCCACAGAGCCTCCACTCATGGCAGAGTCCTGGGGCATTGCAGGCCTGCCGTGTGAGGCAATGTTCACCCAAGTGTTCTCCCCTGTCTATTAGGGTGTGTGCAGCCTCCATGTGGCCAAAGCACCTAGAGTGGTCCTGGCCATCAGAGCAGCGCGCACACGCTTTCTATTCTCACTCTCCCTGTGGCTTCTGCTGTTTAATTTTACTTTGGAGTGCTCAAAAACAGCACTCCAAAAGGCAAAACATATAAATGAATAATAAAATAAACCAGGAAGCAAACAGCGGGGAGAGATTCCTAGACTCCCCACAGTTGTGGGTCATGGGGGGAGGGGGGCAGAGCATGGTACCTGCCTGTGTATTGGGTTTGCTGCATAAAACCCCCTGAGTAGGGGCTGGCCAGACCAAACACAGGACTCCTACAGGCAATAGTGTGTTTATTTTCACCCTCTGTGCTTTGATTTTTAGCCAGTCAGGATCGAAGCAGCATCTTTGCCTCCTGTGACCAAGACAGTGGACGTGAACAGATACAGCCGGCTCTCAAACCTGGACATGCCAAATCTGATCCAACGGAAAGCGATCTCAGGTAGCAGGACAAGACGAAACACTCAGGCCTCACATCAGAAAGGAAACCAACTCATCAGCCCTTTCTTTAAATAACTACTGGCTATTTCTAACTCTGTTTTTTTGGGGGCAGAGGTGCTACTGTGAGCAAAGCTCTTGAGAAAGAGGGCATGTGGCTGTAACCTGCTGCGGGGAGGTGGCAATGAGTATAGCACAGTAAACAGCCCAGGCAGTAGCTAACTATCACCACATCTCCAAGGGTTTGCAAAGATGGAGCACAGAGAGCTGGGCAAGTTTCCCAAAGTCAGATTGACTGGTAGAGGGGTGCTTGGTTTAGCAAAACCTCACCAGCATGGCTTTGGTTCCAATCCAGGGCTTTTTTCTTTTCTTTTCCAGAATCATCCTAGTTCAGTTGAACATAACATAGTCAATGCCACACTAGGTCAGACCCCTGGTCCCACCAGGCCAGCATTCTGCCTCCCAACAGTAGCCAGCACTGAATGCTTCGGAGGTGTACCAGAAACACAACCGGGTTATATAGAGTGATCCCTCCCTGTTGTTCACTCCCAGCTTCTGGCAGCTGGAGGCTGCATCCCCCTCAACCAACCAGAGGGATCTGGAGATGGAAGGTTCTGGGTTTAGCTCATGTCTAAGTCAGAGCTGAAAGTTTATTCCAAGGTGGAGGTAAGTGCATTATTTAGAGTATGAGTGAAGCTTACTCCCGTTGTGCAATCACTCAGCATGCCATGGAGACTAGTCTCTCTCCTCAACCCGTTCTGCCAACCCAACAATGGCAAGAAGCACTGGAAGTGAAGCTCTGCCTGCCTGAAGGATCAACCATGAGCGTATTACCCTCACACATCTTCCTTAACCACCTTTAAAAACAGAGAGAAGGACCAGGCTTTACAACATGACTAGGAGGTTAATGGATCTGTGCTTATAAAGGCAGAGGGAGAAAGTGACCTCACAAAAATTGGCTACTCAGCTTAGTCAATGGCATTCTTTGAAATGGGAGATTTCCTCAAGAGCCCTGTGTGACCCACCCTCCTCCTACTGTTTCAGAGTCTCTCTCTAGGACCTTGAGATAGCAGAGGAACTAGGAGACAAGAGGAGCCCCTTCCATATGTATACCTTTGTGCATGCATGGCCCCTTAGTGGTACTGCTCAAAAGCTCTAAACTTAGCTACATGGGTGGTGAACTGCCTCCATTGTGGGAGCAACAGGGAAGTCCTTGCAGAACCAGGGAAGACCCTGCTAGCAGCTCCTCATTTATATTAAAGGAGTTAAACCACAAGCACCTCTGCTGATCTCGCCTGAGCGGATACCATCTCTCTGACAACCAGGTCCCAAACCACCTCACTGCTTTATAAGTTAAAGCCAACTCCTTGAACTCCACCTGGGAATCCCCTGGAAGCCAGTGCTTATCACCAAGTTATAAATTTTGGCTCCCAGTATCTGTCTTGTAATAAAGCAGACAGAAGTGCAGCATTCTGTTCTAAGGGTTTGTATACAGGATGGACAGACCATAGCTTCCCACAGTGTACACAATATTTGTGCTCTCTCTCTCTTTGGATCCTGATTCTTGGGCAGCTTTTTTGGATTTGGGATTTTTTACCCATGATTCATGAGAATCAGAGGTTCCAAACTGAGGCTGCTGCCCTGTGGGGTAAATTATTGCAGGGTAAAACTATCCTGTTCTAGGTAGCCTTTTTATATGAACAAGCCTGATACCCAGCTTCAGATGCTCCCACAATGCAGTACCTGAAAGAGCATCTCACAGCAACCTTGAGGTAACAAAGGCCTTCTGGAACACACTGTGACCAGGTGCACATCAGTGAGAAAACAGCAATCCATGTCCTGTGCATCTGCTACGAGACATGGGACTCTGGGACAACTGCTGCTGGTTAGGAATAATTGATGGTCAGAGGAGCAATCTCTGCTGGAAGCTGGGAGTGAAAGACAGGACAGCTCACTCCACATATGCCTGTTCCTTGTACACCTCTCCTGAAGCATCTGGTGATGGCCATTGTTGGAGGCAGGAGGATACTTGTTTAGCCAGCAATTTGTTCTTAATTAGAAACTTGGATGACTGTGGTGCTATCAGTGGCATTTCCAAGGTGTCTCTCAAAGAAAAAGCTAGATATTTGCCTTTTTAAAAAGATTTAGGCAATCCAACAGAGCCAGTGTAGTAGATAAGGTGATGGACTTGGAGCTGGGATACCAAGGTTAAAATCCCATTTTATCTATGAACTTGCTGGGTGGGCTTTGACTATCACTACCTCTGTTTCAGTCCCCCATCTGTAAAATGAGAATGACCTGTCTCCCAGGGTTCCTGTGAGGGTGAGCTAGGTAAGGACTGTAAAAAGTTTGGGATAGGAAAGGTATAACTAAATAAATAAGATCCCCCTGAAACATTTCCAACACCAGGGAGTCCATAGCTAAGGACTCCAAAAGGAGCAGACTTGCAAGCCTCAGAAAATCCAGCACAATGAACACGTTGACAGAAACTGGGCAGCATAGCTTCTAGCTTTTGTGCAGTTCCATGTTATGCTTTATACAAACTATTTAATTGGCATGTTTGGAAATAATTGGCATAGAATCCTAAATTTTAGGGTTCTTTTAAAATTTGCACTTTCAAAGCGGGAGCTAGAACAGATGCCACCCATCTCATGAGCAGGAACTGAAGGCATATCCAGCCTGAGACACAACAGGACTGGAACCCACAACCTTCTGGGATGTTGTATGTTTGCTGAGTCCTGCAGAGCTGCCATCAAGTTGTTCTCAAGCAGTAAGAGAGCTCTTATCTTCTCTTAAGGCTACACTGGATTCATACCCCGCTTCACCTGGATTATGGGCGCTAACTACCTCAAGGGAGTTAAAGAGGCCATGAACGAATTTGACCAAAACCAGGTAAATTTGACAGATGTAGTTTCCCAATATCTATTTTCCAGGTGGGATGGCTGGGCCCTAAGGGTAGAGAAAGAACAGCTGCCCTGTAGCAGGAACTTCAAGGATGCAAAACAAGCTTTGTTGCCTTGAAGGCTCAGCAGATCCCAGGGGGAAGAGCAGAAGTGCAGCCTGTAGAGGCAGCAACTGGGATGGGGGCAGAGAGGAATAATAATAATAAAAAAGCCACTAATACTGTGTTCTATTTGACCCCTTGTTCCTGAGCTTTTAGGGGTCACATGGCAGTTTTGTTTCCTAGCTCTCAACCAGGAAGGCTCAAAATTGACTTTTTACAAAAATGAGTTAAGATTCATGACAGAGGCAGGACTGTCAAAGCTTTTCCTACATTAGGATATCCACACCACTATCATACAAGCTGGCAACTCTGTGGCTGTGGCTGTTGGTCAACACTTCTGTATTCTGACCTCCATGACTTCTTGCAGTTCTCAGTATTAACTGCTTTCCTGCTCTTTATTGACACTAGCTCTTTAACTGAGCACTTTTCTTGGACTGACAGTCTTCACCCCTACAACATAGGAGGCAGAGGCACAGTAGCCCTAAAAGTGCATTAGTCCTGCCATTAGTGGCTTTTTATTTTCTGTAATAAATGGCTAAAATTGTTTAAAATTTGCTCATCTGTTTGTTCTTCCAGTTCACGCTCCGAAACCCAATGTGCAGCTTTGGTGAGAGATTGCCACGAACGTACTGGCCTAACAATAAAATATACACTAGCAGTGGCCTGATACCCTTCTACACAGGTTTTGTACCAAGTAAGTACGACGACTAATTCTGAAAAGCAGCAAGTTCCAACCACCCAGAGGCAGGTTCCACAAAGTCCATATTGGGAGGCACTTGTACCAGCTACATCCAATGCGAGTATGATTGAACATGCCACCTACTCTAAAACTATTGCCTTTTAACTCACCAATAGATTGGGTAGTTAATGAGGGAAGTAGTACTCCAATTGTCAACATCAGGAGTAACGTGCTGGGAATGTGATCAGATTAGGATAGGGTGGCATATATCCCAAGTAGATCGAGAGACATTTAAGTTCTCATTTCATTCTCCTACTATGATAGTAACTAGCTTCTATGGCGCTGTTCCTCCCAAAAAAATGTAAACCTAGAATTATGAAAGCAGTTCAAAGTGCTGTTTTATATGCTTTGAGCTCAATGGGCCATAAGATCCCCAAGGGCAGGGGTGGGGAACCTTAGATCCAGGGGCTAAATATAACCCAATTCAATTTTTTATTTAGTCCCTTTTCAGTTCTTGCATTTGGTCTATGGATCTAATTCCTATCCCCAAGCACTAAAAATGTGAGCTCAGGGGTAGGTAGCAAACATAAGGGCATACACTCAAGGCCAGGGACTAGATGCTTGATCTGGACCTACTTCTTCCTTCCCCCCTGGTAAGTGTAGTCCTGGCCTCAACTTCAGTGCAGCCTTTGGAACTTGTATCAACAGCACTATTTTATAGCATTTTCTTAGCCAAGTTCTTTAAAATTGTTACTCACTAGTGTATGCTATTACATTTCTTATTTAGGAAGCCATCAGCTTACACGTTAGCTTTATTTATATCTAACTAGAGACTAGCTTGTTTAGATGTGCTACCAAACTGATGACATGTATAATACTCACTCTTTCAGTGAAAACAAAATTAAGCCACTTGTGTAGATGATTTGCTTTAGGAATCCAAGCTGATTTTACTTTAGGTGTGATTTTCAACTGTGACTTACTATAAACCAAGTTATGTAACAAGTTTTTCAAACATCCCACCTTAACAGATTGCTGTTAAGAACATGCTTCCTTCTTCCCACAAGTCAGGATATTATTGAAGTTTTGAGTGTAGTTACCTTATGGAGCACAGAAGGGGGAAACTTAAGGGATCTCATGTAACTTCCTAGGGTAAAGGTAGAAATAAATGTATTCTGACATTAGTTGGGTTTTGCTACCTCGTTTGAAGTTTTTTAAAAATCCAGTCTAAGGCATGAGTTAGCACGATGCAATTAACTAGGGTGGAAATTATTTCTGTTCAGACTGGTAACTGCCATTTTACACTAGGCACCCACACCAGCTATTAGAAGAAATTATCTGTTCTATGTTTTAACCAATTTGACTTTCCACTGGACAGGATTAATAAGAGCTCTGTTAGTGTTGTAAATACTCAGAAAAGCCTAAACTGACCTAGTGGGTGCAGAGTACTGACTTGGTGTTTTTGAGTAAGAGGGCTTAACAGTTTAGGACTTGGGTATTACTCAAAAACATGCACGTTGACTTCAAAGTTAAGAAATTCACATCTCCTACAGTTTGAGCAATATTAGAAAGACATGGGCATCTCTGCCCACTTCAGCCACATGTAGTATTTGTAACATGTGAAAAAGCTTGATTAAGGAACTCCTGCCAATTTTTACTATGCTTGAATTAAAAAGGTATTGCATATGTTCCAAGTTAAACATTCAAATACATAGCCGAAGCAGCCCTGACATGTCTGCATGCACCTATCTAAAGAGTCCTATTCCTTTGCCCAAGTTTAAGGCCACTTGTGTACACAAAGAACTCCAGGTAGGGCTGCTCTAACTTTGTTGTAGAGTTCTTTCCTCCATACAATGCTTTTTAGCGCTATAATCTTATGTGTTCAAGCCCCTTCCAAGCAAGTGGCAATATCACCTTATTGAGCCAGATGCATACATCTGCATCCTGTCCACTTAGTAGTCAGAGCATGTTTGGGCAAACACCTTTGCTAACTTAACTGTATGTTGTTTTCTAGCTGTCAGACACAACTATGCATTAACATTTGGAAACAGCACTCGAAAAGCTTACTACAAAGAATGCAGACGAGAACGTGCAGTGTGAGAAATGCTTTAATGTGGTCTGTACAGCATGACAGTAGGTCACCAGAAAGGAGGAAGTGCAGAACAAAGACACGAACAAAACAAGTTGAATGAATAAAGGTCATACAGCTTTAAACATAATTTACAGAAGTTACTGCTGCTGCATTTTATGCTGCCTCTTCCTCTGCTTCCTCCTCAAACTCACCCTCTTCCTCTGCTGTAGCATCCTGGTACTGCTGATACTCTGACACCAAGTCATTCATATTGCTCTCAGCTTCTGTGAACTCCATCTCATCCATGCCCTCCCCTGTATACCAGTGCAAGAAAGCCTTTCGGCGGAACATAGCAGTGAACTGCTCAGAAATACGCTTAAACAGCTCTTGGATAGCTGTACTATTGCCAATGAATGTGGCAGACATTTTTAGGCCACGGGGTGGGATGTCACAAACGGCTGTTTTAACATTATTGGGGATCCATTCAACAAAGTAGCTACTGTTTTTGTTCTGCACATTGAGCATCTGTTCATCCACCTCTTTCATTGACATGCGGCCTCTGAAAACTGCTGCTACAGTGAGATAGCGGCCATGACGTGGGTCACAGGCTGCCATCATGTTCTTTGCATCAAACATCTGTTGGGTGAGCTCTGGCACAGTCAGAGCACGATACTGCTGACTCCCACGGCTGGTGAGGGGAGCAAAGCCAGGCATGAAGAAATGCAGGCGAGGGAAGGGGACCATGTTAACTGCTAGTTTACGCAGGTCAGCATTAAGCTGACCTGGAAAACGCAGGCAGGTGGTAACACCACTCATGGTAGCAGACACTAAATGGTTCAGATCACCGTATGTTGGAGTGGTCAGCTTCAGTGTTCTGAAGCAGATGTCATACAGTGCTTCATTATCAATGCAATAAGTTTCATCGGTGTTCTCTACAAGCTGGTGAACAGAAAGGGTGGCATTGTATGGCTCTACTACAGTGTCCGATACTTTGGGAGATGGTACAACACTGAAAGTGTTCATGATTCGGTCTGGATACTCTTCACGGATCTTGCTGATTAGGAGAGTACCCATGCCAGAGCCAGTGCCACCACCAAGGGAGTGTGTGAGCTGGAAGCCCTGCAGACAGTCACAGCTTTCTGCTTCTTTTCTTACAACGTCTAGTACAGAGTCAACCAGTTCAGCACCTTCTGTGTAGTGACCCTTTGCCCAGTTGTTTCCTGCTCCACTCTGACCTGAAGAAAGCAACATATCATTACTTACTCCCTGCTTCTTGTATGCATGCAAGGAGGATACACCAGTATTACAAGCTTTTAAAAAAATACCTGTCACAATCTATTCCATCATGACATTAACAGTCATGATTCAATTCAGAACCATCTAAATTTACAAAAGACTGCAATCGTTTTAGTTTATCTTTTATTAATCCAGCAAGGGTTTTATTGCCTTACTACCCCATCCCTCATGCTTCTGTGTTCTGCTTACTGGCTATGGTGCCCACTGTAGTACCATTACAAAAGCAGTTACGCATTAGGCCAAGCTAAGCTCATCTTTGCTTCCTATTTTGACTTGTTACAAGGGACTGGCTCCCAAATTTGTAATATCTTCTATGTGCCTTGTGACAGTTTTACATACCTATCTAGCTGCACACTTTTGGGGACTGGTCCATAATGGTCTAACTGTTACTACCCCACCCCTCCTGCCACAGGCAGCTTACAGTTTATAGAACAAAAAAACTAAAGAGGAAGATACCCCCCACCCCTGCCAAATGCCTGTTCATTCATTAGTTATTTATAAATCCCCTAGTTTATAATGCCTGCCATGTGCCTCAAGTTTATATTATAATATATATATACACGTTTCTGGAGACTGTCCATAAGGTGCATCCTGGGAAGAGTTTGGGGTGTGGGAAGGGAGCTGGGAGAGGAGGGGATTAGTCACGCTGTGATGTCACAATCCTCTCCCTACACCTTGGCCGGGGACGCGCCCGCTCAGACGCTAAAGGCGATTCTGCACCTTTCAGCGCGAACGGGGCGCAGCGTTGCTGCCGTTGACGCGCACGGCGGCGCGGTTTGAAGCGCGGTCGCTACAGGGGAGGGACAGCGGCGAAAGGGGGCCAGTTTACGGGCAGGCGGCGCTTGGTCTCCACTCACCGAAGACGAAGTTGTCTGGGCGGAAGATCTGCCCGAAAGGCCCGGACCGCACCGAATCCATGGTGCCCGGTTCCAAATCCACCAACACGGCGCGGGGGACATACTTGCCGCCTGGAAATGAAAGCGCGAAGATGGGAGAGGCCCGCGCTGCGGCAGCCAGACCCGCCCCGCCCGCCTCCTCCCCCTCCCCCCGGCGGCGGCGGCGCTTACCTGTGGCCTCGTTGTAGTAGACGTTGATGCGCTCGAGCTGGAGGTCGCTGTCCCCGTGGTAGGTGCCGGTGGGGTCGATCCCGTGCTCATCCGAGATCACTTCCCAGAACTAGAGGGGGAGGAGAAAGAGGCGGATCAGAGCAGGCTAGGGAGAGGCCAACGGTCGGGGCCGCCCGAACCTCGCCGGCACTTCACGCCTCCGCGGCTGGGCTCAGAGATCCACGCTCCAGTCCCTGAGAAACGTCTCTCTCAATGGTTGCTCTTTTCCACTCACCTTGGCGCCGATCTGATTGCCGCACTGTCCGGCCTGCAAGTGCACGATCTCCCTCATGGTGGCGGTGACAAGACAGCGCTACTTCCAACCGACACTAACGCGGCGCTGGAGACAACTGACTGCGTCAGGCAACGGACACGCCTTTATATAAGGCAGGACTCCGCGCGCGCCCAGGCTCCCGCCTCTTCTCTGCGCGCGCGCGCGTATGTCTAAAGGCAAATTCCATTGGGTGCTCGCAATGAGGCTGGCAAAGCGAGAAGCGTGGTTGGCTGGAAAGTCGTCTATCAAACTCTCAAACCTTTCCTCCCTTCCTTCAGCCATCATGTCTAACCACCGGAAATGTCAAAACAACCCCGGTCTCATATCTTACAGGCATCTCGATTGGTTGAATTGAATGATTGATGTCGTTAATGATTGGCTAGTCTCACAGGCAGTTAGAATACGTCAGAAAAAGGGAGCTACCTAGACACGAGGTAACCTGGTAACCTGCGCCGTTGTAAACCGCGCATTGGGATCCGGGTGGTGTCAAGCGCAGGGAGAGTGTATTCCTGACGTTTGTTACGCAGTATTCGCGGCGCTGATTCACCTAAATGAGTACGGGGCCTTACGCTATAGGCGTAACGGAACGTTTTCCTCTTTGCCAGGTTGCGGGGGACGCAAACGCAAGGGTTTCCTTGGCAGCAAGCGCGCGGCAAACATGTCAACAAGCGCCCCCCCCCGCCCGCCTCCGCGGACCCGGAAAGCCAACGTACGGTCCCAAACAACCGCTGCTCCCAGCATAGCACGTTTTGTAGTAACGGTCTCTCCCTCCTCCATGGTCTAAGTGGGGTAGCCACTGCCCTCGCCTCAACTACGGTAACAGTGTCCTTCGCCACCACCGGTAGAGCAGGCCCCCAAGAACAATGCCCCCTTCCCCACCCTAGCACTGCCCCGGTGCCCTCCATCACAGCAACGCTATAGTAACAGTGCTCCCCCCCGCTCCCCATTACAAGTGCCCGCAACAGAGCCCCAATGGCCCTTCGCCCACCACCATTATGGCAACCCCGCTGCCCGCAGCCATAGGAACAGCGCCCCTACCATACCTTCTGTGCCCCCAACACCATCACAAAACTGCTCCCAGTGCCCCTCACCGTAGCAACAGTGGCCCCCTGGCCACCCTATTAAAATTATTGTATTTATTAGACAAATAGCATCCCCTTCCCCACCATAGAAACATTGCCTACCTCACCATAACAAGTGTCCCCCTCCAGCTCCAGAACGACTCAGTACCTCCCTACCATAGCAACAGTGCCTTCAATGCCCACCAACACAATAGCAATAGTGCCCCCAATGCCCACTTCATAGTAATAGTGACCCTAATGCCATCCACTATAGCCCCCATTCCAATATAGCAACAATGCCCCAATACTACACACCATAACAATGCCAACCACTTGCCCCACCACCACCATAACAAAAGTGTCTCAGTGCACAAGCACCCCAATGACCAGTGACCCCACTTGGTCCCAATGTCCATAGTGACTGACCCCCGACAGTCCCCCAATACCCATAGCAAGTCACCCTCCCCTCATAACAACAGTGCTCCTGCTCGGCCGGTGGGCTGGGACTAAACTGGTTTGGGGGGGCAGGTATGAAAAAGGGATTGGCAACAGGGAATATGAACTGACGCTGTCTAGAGCAATGGCTTCAAACCTCCCAACAGACCACTGTCATCCCTCAAATTTCTTTGGTCCCCACTGGCTCCATGGCCATCTCTGGGAGGAGGGATCCCAAGGGACATATGGCAGGCAGTGACCATAATCCACATATGCTCGCCTGGAGAAGTAGATTTTAGAGAGCAAATGTCCAAAAGGTAAAACCAGATGAATACATTCAGAGCAGACATCTTGCAAAGAGCTGGCAGCTCTAGGGGAATCCCAGAGATGGTAGGGCTGAGGGAGAAAAGGATGAAGAGAAGCTAGACAGTTTTGTTGGAGAGACACTGGCCTCTAGATTTGCAGCACGACAGTCTGGCAGGATAGTCCATCCATACCTATTTAGCATGGGCACAATTCTCATTTGTTTCAATGGGATGTGCACCCACAATAACAGCTCTCATGCCAGTGGCGGCTGGTGGGTTTTGAGCTTGGTGGGGCAGTAAGGCCGGCGCAACCTTATTCTTGGCAGAGTTCTAGGGTGGGGCTTGTACTAACTAGTGCAAGTGTCTGCAAAATTATTCCAAAACCTGATCAAATATTTAACATATACAAAACCTCAGGGCCACAACAAAATAGCTGCAGCATGCATTTCCAAGTAAAGTAGAATGGCAGATTATACATTGTTATTGCACTGTACAGGAATCCCCCCCTCTCCCCCAAAGAAAAAACCTGGAAAAAAGCTGCATTAAAAAAGAATGACAGCAACCAGATTTTCTACCCCTGTTCCCCACCAGCCACCCCCAAGAGACTGGGAACAGAAGCTCTTTTTGGCATAGGACATAGAAAGATGGCACATTTGTCTCAGAATTGATCCAAAGAAGCCCATACAAAAACAGCATCCTATCTACACTGTATCCCCACCAGCCAATGGCTGTCCAAACAAA
>QEPC01002020.1:1885878-1896620 GCA_003113815.1 Sphenodon punctatus
GGGGGGGGGGGGGGGGGGGGGAGGGGACGAAAACAGCCTTCAAATATGTCTGAGCTGTTCTACGGAGGGGAGAATCGATTGCTCTGTGGGACCACAAAGGAGAGGACAAGATGGCGGGTCTCTGAAACGCAGAAGGGCAGATTTGGGATAGAACTTCCCAGCTGCAGGAATAGCTGGGCAGTGAATGAATTCCCGAAGCAGGTTTGGGGAGACCCCAGCTCTGAATGTATTAAAATCAGGTGTGAGAAACCTCTGTCCCGAGTGGTGAAATAGAGTAAGTCCTGGTTCCGTGGTGGAGGCTGAGGACAGGAGAGGAGGAAGGGTGGGATGGAGGATCTCTTGAGGAGGTGAGAGTCCAGGAGAGGAAGCTCAACACCAGGGAGACTCGATTCTCGCAGCAATGCTGCTGACAGGGCCTTGGGAACGCTGCAGTGAGGATCATTTCGGTGCCGGACAGGGCTGGGGGGAGTGGGGACCAGACACTGGCGATGCTCACCTCACAGTCAGGGACACATCCTGCCTAATTTCCTCACTCCAGGCTCCCGGGTGGTGGGGAGCTGCTCCAGCAGGCCCAGGAGGAGCCGGGGAAAGCAGGCCTGGATGGCATCTATGTGTTGATGGGCCTGAAGGACCTCACACATGGCCTGGGTCGCCTGCAGGCAGGGAGAGAGAGACCAGATCCTGACTGCTGCGCCTGCTGCTTCACATCCTCTCTAGGGCACTGCTGGGGCCTGCCTCCTCTCACAGCAAGCAGAGGGGGTGTGGGAGGCTGCTCTCCAACCCCTGGGCCACTCTATCCAACACTGGTCCCCACTGGAGCAGGGGAAAAGTCTCTTTGTAGATGCCCTGAGGCCTAGTGGGGAAGTGGATTGATTCCTTCCCCCCCTTCCTCAATTTGGCATCGCCCACCCTCTTCCCCTGCCTCAGGCTTGTCCCAGAGGGAGGCAAAGCAGCAGGGATGAACGTGGCCGTTCCCAGCACTCCTAACGGGTGGAAAGAGCTTTGCTGTGGGATTCAGCCCTCTCCCCCACTCCCTGTAATTCGGGGGATGAGAAGGGACCCCTCGGGATTCTCTGTATTGTTACTCACGAAGAGACACACTTCTGGGCTGCCGTCCTCCAGCTTCCCCAGGAGCAAGTCCAGGACCGGGCCGGCAGCCTCCTCGCAGGCACTGACTGCGCCCCAGATGTAGGTGCAGGTGCTAGGAATTCAGTGGCAGAGCAACAAGGTTGATGGTTTCCCAATGCTCCTCCTCATGGGCAGCCAGCCATGCCTCACCCCGTGGGACAAAGAAGAGACTGATGCCTCTTGAGCATCACCTGGGAAACCTGCCTAGAGCCATCTCTCCAGCTGGGAGAGAGGTTGTCCCCAAACCCACCCTATGGGGGGATCTAGCCCCACTGGCTCCAGTGGGATGGGGCAGATTGGCACAGCTGGGGACCTGACTCCCATCCACGGCAATGAGACCCCAAGGCCAGATGAAGCCAAGGTGGCCCCTACCTGTCGTGCCAGATGGGGTACTCGAGGAGTTGCCCGGCCACCTGCATGGGCTTCCCACGGGCGAGGCAACAAGTAGCAACTGTCAATATGAATCGTGTCCCGCTGTATATGGGGTCCTTCAACAGCCTGTAGAGGTTTTCTAGTAGTTGTGCCACCTGCCACGGGAACATAACATTGATAAAATACGGCCCTTCCTTACGCTCCCATGGCCAAATCGCTATGTGATGCTCTAGTCCCTTGATGACTTCCACCTCCTCCTTGATGGATTTTCCTGCTCTCATCATTTCCCTCTCACTTCTGTTTAACACTCTGCCGTGCTGCTTGGAGGGGGACGCCGTCCCTGGCTGCCCAAGGTCACCCTCCTTGGCCACTGCTTTCGCCATGTTCAGCCTCTCCTCTGCTTCCCCCTGGGGCGCCCTCTCCCAGTCTGCTTCCAGCACAAACTCCTTGGCTTCTCCTTCCAGACTCTTCGTGGCTTCTGCCCTCATCTCTCACTGGGTTCCCACCTGGGAGTTTCACTCCTCCTCTGACACGCTCTTTACCCAGCCCACAATCCCCTGCTCCCCAAACCATCCTCTCCCCTTCTCCCGTGCTGATCCCTATGCCTGAAACCGCCTCCCTGAACACACACACTCTGCTCCCTCCTTCCCAATCTTCAAATCTCTCCTAACATGCTCTCTCCCCCATCAGGCTTTCCCAAGCACCTCACCCACCACCCCGCCTGCTCAGCTCACTCATGCTTCGTCCACTGCTCCTGGCTTCATTCTTCTCCACCCAAGATTTGCAGGCCCCTGGGGCAGGGACCTATCTCTAATGGAGAATTGTTCAGAGCCAGGCCCACTGCAACAGAAATAATTGATGATAATCATAACAGAGAGGGGCAGTGGGCTGGGCTCCGGGCTCCTGCTTACAGGGTAACGGTGGCCCGATAAGGGTCATCGAGTCTCCAGGGCCAAGGCCATGCCCGGGATAACTGGTGCCCTGAGAAGGGGAACCTGGGTCATGGCTCCTTTACAATCTGGGCCCCAAATGCAGCAGCGGGAACAGACCTGGACCTACAGGATCTCCTGTCTCTATGGTAACACGGTGCCACTGGGCTGGGAATGGCTAGAGAACAGGAGAGCAGGACTAGGAGAATAAGGCTGATTGGGGCCCCTGGGCAGCTCGGCCTGAGGGAAACTACCACACCCCAAAGAACCTGAGGAGATGGTAGGGAATCCTGCTTCCTGAGACCAGGAAGGCTGCAGCTCTCCCCTTTGTGGGAGAATTGTGGGGCCTAAGAGAGCGGCTGGCAGGGGAGGGGGATGCCCCTCAGCCTAGGATGACTAGCACATGACAATTCCGCCCAGCTTCTGCCCGGGAGCAGGTCGAACAGAGGCAGGATCCCTCCACATACTCTGGTGTAAATCAGGGCAGCTTTGGTGGGGCCAGGGCAGCAAGGCTGATTCCCCATTGAGCTGAAACTCAGAGGAGTTTTCTTCTACCCATGAATCGGAGTTGCGTTTTCAGATCGCCCTCCCAATATCTAAATAATATTTCCCACCGATGTGGGCTCGTCCCACGTCTGCTCATTCAGTAACTCCAGCTCAGTTACTGTTCTTTGGTTATTTTAGAGTGACATTTCAGCAGGCTGGTCCTGAAATGACTGAAACACCAAAAGAACCGAAGCATTCAAAGCAAAGAAGAGATTTGCTTGGGGAAATGAAGCAGGAAACGGATTTTGATTTGTATCCGCACGATACTGGAACCAATTCCCAGCAGGCACATTTCTTGGGTACAGATTTCTCGCAGAGATTCCTCTCAGCTCCACTGTCCCCCATCTGGGGAGCTGGCCCAGCACTGGGGCTTCTCTCCTGCCCCCCAGGATCTTACCTCCACCAAGCTTTTTCTGAACCTGCTGGTCAGCTCCAACAGGAGGCAAGCGATGCTCATGGGGTTGAAGGCCCTGCAGATCGCCAGTTCCGAGCTCAGGGAGAGCACCATCTCCATGAGCTCCTGGGGCTGAAGTAAGAGGCAAAAGACCTGAAATGAATGAGGCAAAGCCTGTGGGTGACGTGGAGGCCTCCTATAAGGCCTCCTGCTAAGTTTGATGGCTGCTTGCTTATTAGGTGAAACTGCTTAGCTTGGAAGCAGGTTTTGAGGCCGAGAGAGAGCACAAGTTGCTTCACACTTGACATTGGGCATTTTTAGACACAAGTTAAAGTTCTGGATTTTTCAGTGTTCTGGGTTTACAAGTCCACAAGTAAGTTCCGGATTCATTTTTCACACACAAACCGCCCTGAGGCAGTTCCTGGATTTGTTCTTCACACGAATACTGCCCTGAGGCAGCCTAAAGTAGCCACAGCTGTAAACGTGACAGGCTGCCATGGAAACCAAGTGACCACAGCTGCCGGGAGCAAAGCAGTTTATCAGGAGAAACTTTTACACACAAATGTTCTGGTAGAAGTTTCACGCAGAAGTTCAAAGATCCGGGTGTTTGAGATCTGAGTGAGTGATTTAGTCACATAGAAAGTTCTGGATGTTACAGCAAACATCCAGGAGAAATTTGTGTCTAAAAACACCCACTGTTACTTTCACATGTTATCAGGAGGGAGAGAGGAGGAAGGACTAGTCAGGCTTTTAGGCAGAAGTAGAGGAAAGGTCAAGTGTAGAGTCAATCTGGTGGGCAGAATTTTTTATTTATTTATGACACAATTTTATGTCCCGCCCCTTCTGCAAAGCAGCTTGAGGCAGCTTATGATTTAAAACAAAAATATAAAACATATAAAATACAAATATAAAATCACTTTAAGGGGGAAGCCATACAAATATAAACATAAAACAAATCCCCTCCCACCCTAGCCCTCAAAACCATCCCACCCAACCCATCTCACATGCTGAAAGCCCGACGGAACAGCCAGGTCTTACAAGATTGTCTAAAAGAGGGGAAAGGGGAACTGTAGATTGAGACGTTGTTGGATGAAAGAGAGTTTTACCTTATTTAGTTTTTAAAAATAAGCTGAAAACGTGCATCTGGTAATGATCTGGTCTATAAAAATGCCCTAAAATTGAAGGCTAGTTAGCGACACAGCTCATCACCCCAAGAGCCTGTCCTGAGAGCCACTTGGGCATTCAGCACTGAGTCTTCGCTTCTACGGTGGAAGGTTTCTTCTTCCATTCCTGTTTTCTTTGGAGGGTAAGCTGAACCACTTCATGGGAATTGGACTAGTCATTCTTCTAGGTGGGTGGGGATGGGGTGGGGTGGGGGTTACTTTAGTTCAGAATATCTCAATTTAGGATTAAAGAGAGATTTATGCAATATCTTGTTTTATTGCACTTCCCTAGATAATTCAAGCTAATGCATTCAAATGATTCAATCCTTTAATGCATTACTGGATTTTGTGTCTCATCTAATTGTTTGTACCTCCCATTTAATTTTCACTCCCTCTATTTCTTCCATTACCTGACTGTATTTTTTAGTAAAATTCGTTTTTAATTGGTTTGATGACACCACAATATAGGTCCGTGTCCAAATACAGGACGAGGGACTGGGTCTGAGGGGGTGGGAGGTAGCCTGGTCTGTGACAGGGAAGGAGTCCTCACCTTTCATATCTTTGATGGTTTGGGATAAAGAATCTTTAATGAAGTGTCCCATAAAAATTCACTTGATCTGTGTGACACAGCAGGTCAGACTAGATGATCTCGGTGGGTGAAAGCTTCCTGCCTGGGCCGAGTGGAAACAAGCTTCCTCTCTGGAGCAGGAGACTGGGATCCCCGTATCTCTCTGGGCTCTTAGTTCTTATCCTGGTCCCAGTTGCCCCACTCACTGAGCACATCTCATGCATTACAACAGCAAGAGGATGCAGAGAACAGCTCCAGGGAAGAGATTATTTATATATTGTCAGAGACAGGATGCTGGGCTTGATGGACTGACCATTGGTCTGACCCAGTAGGGCACTTCTTATGTTCCTAAAATCCCTTTTTAAAAACCCACCCTTGCCCCTAAACCCACCCACTGCAACCGCTATCCCTGCTTGCCAAATGCTTTCCCAAACAGAAATGTTTTACACTTCCTCCAATGTAAAGAATTATAAAGAGCTCTGTTGCTTCAGTTTCTCTGAGATGTCAGTGTTCCTGGGAAGGGTTGGCTGGGATACTCACCTCCACAATGTTTGCGTTGTTCATAAAGATGGGAGGGTTGGGGCTTCCAGTTCCCATTCCAGACCTCAGGACTTGCTGCACGCCTGCTTCTGGGCCTGGGCCCTCATAACTGCTCACGGTCTCTGCAATGGAAAGGTGCAAGACTTGGTTCCTAATCGCTCCAGAACAGCCTGGTGGCCCCTTTCTCTTCACTGTGACTCCAGCCAGAAACTCTTCCTAAGGGGACTGCAGCTTTGTTGTGGTGTCTCCATGAAGAGCATCTCAGAGCCCGACAGGGGTGTCCCATTCCTTCCAGCTTTGTCTCAGCCCATCCTCTTCCCACCTCCCCCCACAAGAGCTAAAACAGGTCTAGCGCACCAGCGTCGCCTCGTTTTTTACCCTTTCTCTCCCATGACCTCTCAGACCAGCGTGATGGGTCCCGTATTTCCCAGGTCTAGTCACCCCCTGCTGGATGTCTCAGAGTAGAGGTGATACCTCCTATCCTGACCGCTCCATTCACCTCCCCACCAATGGGGTTACTCCTGAGTGGGAGCTGGAGACCCCCAGCCCAGCCCTGGGCGTAATGCCTCCCATAGCACATACAGGGCATGGGATTGGCGGGGGCTGGAGAGAGGTTAATATTGGAACCTTCCCTCAGGATCTCCAGATGCTTTGGGGCTCCCTTCTCCCCAAGCAGCGCTTGGTGCTTCTCGCAGGGAAGAGGCCATGTCCCTTGCAGCCACCGGTGCGTCTCTTACCTCCTGGGTGATGCAGGATGCCGTACAGTAACACAAGAGCTCCTGTCGCCTGTGGATGGACCCTCTCCTCAGCATCATTGCAGTGCAAGGATAGTACTGCCAGAAGGCGCCCCAGCCTGGGCAGCTGCACGGACGTCTGGAGAAAAATTCAGGGAAGGGATCCATGAGACCCATTGCAGAGACACCGCAGGGACAGGGGCCAATCTCCACAATCCTCTCTAGCTATGGGAGGGGGCCTTGGCCACTGGTAGCCTGTAGCGGATCACATGGGGACCAAGATGAGCCTCCAAACCCAATGCTGACTGGCCTGAGGACACGCTGACACAGCTAGTCCATGGGGCAGAGTGACTTGCCAGAGACAAGGTCAGCAGGGAGCTGGAAAGGGGAGTTCAGGATGTTGCTCCTCCAGAGAGGACATTCCCACCACACTCTTTGGGGTTGCATCTTGGGAAGTGCCATCAGGAGGAGAGACGCAACCACTAGTGGTGCCATTAGCATGAGCTTTTAGGAAGTGACTGGTTTCAATTTCAGGGGTGAGAGGGGACTCCCTAGGTGAGGACTGGGGAATCTTTTCCCTCCCAGGGCCCCTTTGAAAATTAGTCAAAGCTCCGAGGGCAGCATAGAATGTGGAGGTGGGGGTGCCTAAGGGTGCACTCAGAAGAAGGAGGGTCCAGATCAAGGATCTGGTCTCTGCATCTCTCCCCCGTCTCATCGGCACGCATGGCCTCTAGGGCTGAGCAATTCATTTTAGTTACATTAGTAACTAAAACTATTTCCCCCCACATTCGTTTTAGTTACTAATTTAAAGAAACAAATTTATACTCAAATGAAATTTGCTTGAAAAATTACTTTTTGTTTTGAACCTATTATACTCTATGCAGCCTGCTCCAAGGCTGCATGTCAAGAATTCCATGCAAGGGGGAGGGGGAGAGAGCAGTCAGGAGACATGATTGGCATTTCTGCTGGCCAATTGGCATTGGAAACACATCAAGCAGCACCGTGACAGACACAGAGAACCCCTGGGATAGGCCTTTCTCCAATCCTACCAGCAACTTCCCCTCAGGGTCTGTTCCTTTGTTCTTGTGTTTCCATACCACAAGTCCGATCCCCAGACTATCACTTTGCCACACAGCTGACTGGCGGGGGGTGGGGTGGGACGACACACACTCTTTGCACCTTTCTGCTTGGGACTCCTGCCTTCTTTGCTGAAGGAGGAGTTGGGGGAGGGGGGTGCCTGCCGGACTCCCCTCACTCCCAGTGAAGGGGAATGAGGGTCCATGGTCAGGGGAGGCTTGTGGAGAAGGGGAGCCTGCCACGCTTCGACCAGGCAATGAGAGGGCTGTTCCGCGTGCTGCGGACAGTGGAGATGTGCTCAAGCTGCCCATGGGTGCTCGCTCTGCTGCTGACAGGGGGTAGGAAAACGTCAGAGAGCCAAAGGAAAACCGCTATTTAAACGGATGCAAGACCTGCAAAGTGATGCCCATTGAAAATAATGGGAAATCAATTTACTAAAATGAACTCAAATTACAAATAAAAACAAATAAATAACTACATTTTTGAAACAAGATTGAATTAAAAAACAAACAGGAAGCCAGTCTCTTCTCATCTCCACACCCCTATTGCCCTCCCCTCTACTCCCTTCCCCTGAACTTAGTCTTTCAGCATTAGAGAGCAGAGACTGGGTCTGGAGGCGAGATCCAGGAACTGGAAAAGGACCAAATAAAAACTAGCCACTGGTCACAGCTGCCCCCCAGGACTGAGAATCCCCACCCCTGTCCTAGAGGAGCGTTCTGCAGAGCGATGCTGTCCAGAGGCAGCTAGACATGACTCATGTTCAGAGAGAGACTGCCCAGGGTCTCGGTCTGCCACTCCAGGGAACTCCGTTGGAGCCCAGAATCACCCACAGTCATATTGGAGATCAGGGTCTGTGGCAGAGCAAAGGAGACCAGTGTCATTTTCAAGTTAAAAGGTGAGCAGGCTCACCGGGGACCCTTAATAATACTCATGGTGCCAGGTGATATGGGCTTTTCGGGTATCTTTGGGAAGAGATGGAAAGCTTGGGTTCAGACCAGTCATGGTCACTAAGGACCCCATTGGGCATTCCCGGCGAAAGGAGCTGTTACCAACCCTGAAGGGTCTGCGGGGGGTGGGGTGGAGGGAGGTGGTTTGGAGCAGTTGGACTTTTTGTGTCAAAGTGGAGGGATTTCCAACCTCACCCCCATGGGAACAGGAGCAGCCGTTCGGTCTGTCCTTGCTGCCCAGCCACAGACTTGTTTGTTTTCACCCATGGACGTGCCTCCTACTGCTGTACGCTCTACCTGCACAGTGGAGCAGAGATCCTCTTCGGGGTCCTCCACCAGAGCAATCGTCTCCAGTCCCCCGTTGTTGTTGTTCGGAGACTTGGTGTCCTTCTCCGAATTGTCCTCCATAAGCAAGGACACTGGATCCGAATCATCCTGAGCAAGAGAGAGGAACAAAAGCCATGGTGAGGACCAGAGACCAAAGGGACTGTCTCACGATGGCAGGAGTTTCCCAAGAGCTCCCAAGCTGAGTGTCCAGCGCTCTGGGGCCCCAGGCAGAGCCACAAATTCTTCATTCTGCGCACTCAGCAGCTCCCCTTAGGGCACTTTGGGGCTGGCTTCCAGAAGAGCTCAGCATGTTGACCAGACTCCCATGGGTTAATGACACATTTGATTTTCTTCATTGGGATCAGCTTCATGCTAGATTCTCTGTCACTTCCTACTGCTCCCCCCTCCCCCCTGAGAATTAGCTGCCTTTCCCTCTGGCTGGGATTAGGATTTAGCAGAATCCTGGGCATTGGGCAGCCAGGGATTGAGGTTTGGGGGAGGGAAAAGTCATTGAGTCCTAGAACTGGAAGGAACACTAAGGTGTCTCCAATCCCCTGCTCGGTGCAGGATTTGCCATACCGAGTTCAGCCAGTCTCAGTGTTGAATTTCCTCCCTTTGATTCCCTCCTATCTGGGCTGTGGGAAAGAGCAGCTCCTGATCTGCCTCCTCTTAACCATTCAGTCATTGTTTGGATTTACCTCAGTGTGACGCTTCTCTCTTGGATTTCTTTCTAAGGGACAAATCCCAATCTATTCAATCACTGAGTTTCCCCAGAGCTCTAGTCGTTCTCCTTGTCCTGCTGGAACCACCTTCAGGGCCAAAACACTCTGACTGGTGGAGGGGAAATGAGGTGACAGTGAGTGACTTTCTAACGCACTTAGACCCCCTTGGCCGATCCTCTTCACTCAACAGCCCTGTTGTTGCTTCCCCAGAGTCTTTCTGTTTTTTAAGTCTAAAACCAGACAGTGCTTGGAAGAGGCTGAGGAAAGGACAAAAAGCACTTACTGAGTAAAGCTCTTGGTCTGCCATGTTGAAAGTGGTGCAAGGTGAAGTGCGCTCGAGGTGCTGAGAAACCAAGCGATGGAGCTGGCTCAAGGTGTAACGGAGCTGGCTCGAGATAAATACAGCTGGTGCCGGGTCAAGAAGAGCTGGCTCTAGGTGGTGATAGAGCTGGCTCCCTGGCAAACGCAGCTGTCTCCAGAGGGAAAAAAGCTGACTCGATAGAATAACAGAGGTCGCTCGAGATGATATTGAGCAGGCTCCGGGTGGACTGTAGCTGCCTCTTGGTGATAATGAACCAGCTCTAGGTCTAATGGAGCTGAATGCAAGAAAACAACAACAAATGCAATGAATTGCTAGGAGCAAGGCCAAGGCACTTCTCCTCGCAGCGAAGCAAGCCTCACAGAGCAAAACCGGAGCCTGCAGCCCTGACATCAGAGACTGTGACATCATAGAACACGGGGCATTTTTAGACACACGTTAAAGTTCTGGATGTTTCAATCTTGGTTTACAAGTCCCCAAGTAAGTTCCGGGTGCATTTTTCACACACACACTGCCCTGAGGCAGTTCCTGGATGTATTCTTCACACAAACACTGCCCTGAGGCAACCTAAAGTAGCCGCAGCTGTAAACGTGGCAGGCTGCCATGGAAACTAAGTGACCACAGCTGCCTGGAGCAAAGCAGTTTACCAGGAGAACCTTTTATACACAAATGTTCTGGGAGAAGTTATTATTAATTATTATTATTATTATTATTATAAGCATTTATATATAGCGCCAGAAGTGTACCTGGTGCTTTACAGAGAATAAAATAGACACGGTCCCTGCCCGAGAGCTTACAATCTAAAGACAAGGGGAGCGGAGACGGTGAAGAGGGAACAGAGGGAGAGACAAGGGATGCAACATTCACGAGGATGCAAGAACTCAGGTGCACGTTCTTGGCTTGGTTACAGCAAATGGGAGTTTGCAGATAACGTGGGGGATAATCCTGGGTGGGGATGATTAGCAGGAGTTAGGAA
>QEPC01002020.1:1898744-1932117 GCA_003113815.1 Sphenodon punctatus
GCCGCTGGTGCTGGGGGGTGGGCTCGCCTCTGAGTCTTTTTTTAAACAAAAATCCAGGCTGGGCAGGGTGGGTGGGGGGTGTCCCCCCTTCCACCCGCGCAGCCTGGACTCGGGGAGGGTTTGTTTTTTTAAACTTTTTTGCTGGGGCTTTAAGTTTTTTACATTGCAGCCATTTTTAAATGGCTGCAATGTAAAAAAATCCGGTACCCGGAATCCGGTACCTGGACTGGATTACCGGGTCGAATCCGATAATGCCGGTACGCCCGGTACCGGCATTATCGGATACCGGATTTACCGGTTTTCCCGCCCCTACTGTCTTCCTTCTCTCTTTTACGCTAGTGTCAGTTTATTCACAACAAAAATTCAAACAGATAAGTACGATGATCTTCTTCCGTTTCTCGTTTCTGCATCCATTCCAAGCACTGGAACCACTTGGCATTAAAGTCCTTTGTCTTGTCTTTGATGGTCGCCATAGCTTTTTCCATGGAGAATAGGTACCACATGTTGTTCATCCATGTTTGAGTGCCTGGTACCCGTTCCTCGATCCAGTATTGTAGTATAGCTTTTAGTGCTGCCGCTATCATAGTAGTGCAGATAGGTTTTTTGCTCTTTAATAGAGGTATTGAAGGATACAACCCAAGCAGAGCTATCTCGGGTTTGAATGGTATTGTCCCCTTAGTTATACCCTGCATGTTTTCCCATACCATTGACCAAAAACCTTGTATCTTAGGACAATTCCACCACATGTGTAAATATGTTGCCTTTTGTCCACAACCCCTTGGACACTTATCTGTACCTTTCCCCCTAATTTTGTATAATCTACTTGGGTCCAAATAGTAGAACATGATGGTTTTAATGACCGGTTCCCTTACCTCTAATGAGCCTGAACACTCTCTCATGTGTATCTTTATCTCCTCTTTTTTCTTCTCGTCCCATTTTTCTCCCAGTAACTTTTCCCATTTATTTATGTATCCCGGTTCCACCCTGTACCATTCTTCCTGCAAAGGTCTGTATAGTCTCACCACTATCCCTTTGTTTGTTCCCTTAGAAAAAATTTCTCTTTCTATCTGTTTACAGGGTCTGGTGTAGTGCGGTATTAGTTGCGCTTGTTTAATTTCTCCCCTTAATTGATAGTATTGCAGGTTGTCAATTGTCTGCTGGGTTAACTCTTGTATGTCTTCAATGGACATGAATTGATCACCCCGGAACACCTGTGAAATTTTAGTAATTGACTTTTCTAGTAATTGTTACCTCAACTTTGTTGCTATCCCATGTTTGGTCATCCTTTCGTTATCTAGCAGTGAATCCGGCATGGCAGTACAATGCATGCCTGCCTTTTGTCTTACCTCTGCCCACACTGTCAGAGCTTCCCCTGCAAAGGGATGTTGCTTCCATTCCCCCTCCTCTTTTTCCCCATTATCGTTCACTATATATTCAAATTTATTGACTTTTAGTATCTCCTTTTCCAAGTTCACCCAATGTGTGTCTTTCTGGGGGGTATGCCAATCTTTAATCGCTCTGAGGATGGCTGCTTTATGATACAGATTTATGTTTGGCATATTAACCCCTCCTTTTTCTCTTGGTCTCTGTAGAATCTCTTTTTTAATATGCGCTTTCTTGTTGTCCCAAATGAAATCAAGCATAATTTTGTCATGCATTTGACCAAATGTTTTGGGTATTTTGATAGGAAGGCTATGATTCTATATAATATCTTAGGTAGCAATTTCATTTTATACAAATTAACTCTACCCAACCATGAGGCCATAATGTTATTCCACTTATCCTTCTCTTTCTTAATTTGTGCGAGGGCTTCTAGGTAATTTTCCCTATAGAGATCCTTGGGGTCCCTTGTTAATTGTATTCCTAGGTATTTAAATTGATCCTTTATCTCTGTAAATGGTTGTATTTCTTTAATCTGTTGGTGCAACCTTGTATTTGGGGCAAATATCATGGCAATGGATTTTTGGATATTTATTTTGTATCCTGACACCTGGCTGTACTCTGTTATGATGTTTAGCAGTTCTGGAATGGACTTTTCTGGCTCTGTTAAATATAGCAGCATGTCATCTGCAAAAAGTGCAACTTTAGTCTCGAGTTTCCCTATCTGCACCCCTCTGATTTTTTCATTTTGACGGATGGCACTTGCTAGTGGCTCCAAGGTCAGATCAAAAAGTAGCGGTGACAAGGGGCAACCTTGCCTTGTGCCTCTGGTCAATTTAAATTGTCTAGTGCTTTGCCCATTTATCCACAAGCTGGCTCTGGGTTGCTGATAGATGGCTGACAACCACTTACAGAAGCTCCCTCTTACCCCCACTTTCTCCAAGATCTGGTGAGTACATTGCATTTCCAGACGATCAAAGGCTTTCTCCGCGTCAGCCGAAATTAGTATTGCTGGAATTTTATTTTTGTTTAGGTGTTGCATTATGTTTATTGTCTTCCTTATGTTGTCAGACCCTTGGGTATGAAGCCCACCTGGTCTTGGTGTATGACTGTACCAATTAACCCAGCCAACCTATTTACTAACGTCTTCGTGAAAATTTTAAAATCCAGGTTTAATAGCGAAATTGGTTGATAGCTGCCACATAGGGAGGGGTTCTTATCAGATTTAGGTATAAGTATTATCCGAGCATCATAGAATGAGTCTGGTAAGCCCTTTTCCGCTGCTATTGCAAAATAAACCTTAACCAGGTGTGGGACTATCAACCCTTTAAATTTATGGTAAAATTCTGTCGGGTATCCATTCGGACCCAGTGTTTTATTTCTTGCCAGTCCATTAATGGTATTATTTATTTATTTCCCTGTGAAGGGTGAGTTAAGATACTGTATTTGTGCCTGATTAAGCTTTGGCATTTTTATTTTATTAAGGAACTCCTTTATCTTTTCAGAATTCGGATTCTCAGTCTGGTATAATTTCTCATAGAACTGTACAAAAGACTCCTTTATCTGCTCAGGCTCAGTACATAGCTCCCCCTGGTGGTTTTTTATACTTGTTATAATTCCCTTATTCTTTTTTATTTGTACCAACCTGGCAAGGGCCCTCCCTGCCTTATTTCCTTGATCAAAATAAAAGCATTTTATACCCTTCAACTGTCGAATTGTGTTTTGTTTCTCTATGGCGTCGATTTCCCCTCTGGTTTGCGAGATCTCCTTTCTTAATTTGGGGCAGTTCCTAGTCTTAGCTCTGGTTTCCACTACCATTAGCTCCTGATATAGCTCTCTGAGCCTCGCTTTCCTTTGTTTGTTTATGTTTGCTTTGATGGCAATTATCTTTCCTCTAATCACCGCCTTAGCTGCTTCCCACAATGTAAAAGTAGACTCTACTGTTCCCTCGTTCAGCTCAAAAATGGTTTTTATCTCCTCTTGTATTTGGGCTACTGCCGCTGGGTTAGCCAGCAAGGCTTTGTCTAGTTTCCAACTTTGATTTTGGATTTTCCCTGTCTTACCCCATTCCCATCTTGTTATTATTGCGTAGTGATCTGACACTACCAGAGGAAGTATCGTGCATTGTTTTAGTGACTGGAGTTCAGTTTTACCTACCCAACAGTGATCTATGCGGGAGAAAGTACCGTGTACTGCTGAGAAAAATGTATAGTCTTTTACTTGTTTATTCAAAGTTCTCCAGCCATCCACCAGTCCCAATTTTGCCAGCTCATTCGCTATCTCCCTCTGCCATCCTGCAATCCTTGCCCTCCCTGAGGTGTCCAATTCTGTAAAATAAGTGTTGAAGTCTCCTTGAACTATCAGATTTCCCTCCGCCTCCTCTGTTATTCGTTTCAGTACCTCCCCCCAGAACTGTTTTTTATTCTCATTAGGTGCGTATACATTCACCAGGGCCAATTTTTCCCCTTGTACGTCTACATTGACAATTAGGTATCTGCCTTCTTGGTCTCTTACTATCTTTTGGATTTTTGGCTCTAATTCCTCCCTCATTCCAATTATAACCCCTGCTTTTTTCTTTGGCCCACATGCTGCTACTATGGTTCCAGTGTTTTTTGTAGCAAACCTCTTTAGGTCTTTTTTTAACAAATGAGTCTCCTGCAGGAAATATATGTCAACTTTTTGTTCTTTTAGGATGTTTTTTATCCTTTTCCTTTTAACTGGGTGATTTAAGCCCCTTACATTTAATGTGATAGTTTTTAGCTGTGATGACATAGGCCCAGCCCTGCTCTACTGACATTCCTAGCTTAGAACTTGTGTGCTTCAACTGTTGATGGTTTCCCCCGCACCCCCAACTATCCTCTCCCTTGTTTTGTACCCTTCCCCTTGTCCTCCTTGCACGCCTGGAGTGTTTTTACTCCTACCCCTGCTCTACAGTTCTTTGCCTCTTCCTGTTCTTGGACTTTTCTTCCCTTAGCTCCCCCTGAAAATAGTTTTTTTTTCCCTATTATTCCCCCGCCCCGAGAATAATCTTTGTATTTGTGTAACTTGAAACCCCTATGTATGAGGGTCTAACCCCTCTATATCCTATACAGCATGTCAACAAAACATTAACCCATAAACTTTTATTTTTAAACATTTCATTTAACTTGTTACCTTGCTGTCCTAATAGCCTTCGTAACCTCCCCTATTTTATTTTCTAACCTCCTTCTTTTTCCCCCCTTCCTTTGTACCTACTGGCACTTTTTTCTCAAGCCCTTGCTTTGTGTCTTTGCAAAAAGACCTCCAACTCCTCTGGGTCTTCAAAGAATTTTCTCCTATTGTCCATCCATATTGTCATCTTGGCTGGAAAACGTACTTGTGGTTTCAGACCCATTTGCTGAAGCTTCAGGTAGTATTTCGCCCAGTTCTTTCTTTTTTGTGTGGTTTCAAATGCATAGTCCGGATAGATTCTAATGTTATTTCCTTTGAATTGAAGTTGTTGTTTTCCTCTGGCCAATCTTAAAATTTGTTCCTTGTCTTTGTAGCGCAAAAACTTTATAATTATTGTTCGTGGCTGTTCATTCTCTTTGGGCTTGGGGCGCAGTGCTCTGTGGGCTCGCTCTATTTCTGGGGGCATTGTGAACTTTTCCTCTGGAAAGTTCTCTTTAATCAGTTGTTCTATGAGGGTTTCCATCCCTACTGTCTCTACCCCTTCTGGGACCCCCACAATTCTGAGATTGGAATGCCGGGATCTATTTTCCATATCTTCAATTCTTTCTTTTAAAGTCTGAACTGTTTTTTGTGTGTGTGCAAGATCATTCTCATGGTTTACCGCCTGATCCTCTGCCCTGGTCATTCTCTCTTCCAGGGATTGAACATTTTTTGCTAAGTTTTCCAGTTTAGTATTCGTTTCCTCCGTTACTTGCTGAACTTTACTTATTTTATTGAATAGTTTATCTCTATGCACACTTGTCTTTTGTAATTCTGATTTTAATTCACTTCTCAAATCCTCTGTTAGGCTTTGGATTGTTTGAAGGCCCTTTCCTCCCTCATGCTGTGCCTCCTCCAAGCCCCACTGCTCTGCTCCGGCCACCATTTTGCCTTCTCCTTCCAGCCCCACGTGATCACAATCTTGGCTGATTTTTGTTTTACAAAAGTCGCGGAGCGTTCCCTTTTTGCTCATTTTAGGAGGTGGGGGGTTCCCCTGCTTGGGCATGCTATTGTTGGGGCTCTTTTAGAGTCTTACCGGGTGTTCCCGGGGCGGGAGTGTAGCGCTAGGTCGGAGCTGTCAGCGGGAACGTCCATTCACTCCTCGCACATGCGCAGTCCCCCCCACAGACAGCCTTTTACAGCTCGGTCCCCAAGTTAGTCAGTTGGCTATCACAAACGTTCATAAACATATGCAAATTTATGCAAATTGGAGTCTCCTGAAGTGTACCTATTCTTCTCTGTCTAATGTTGGAGGGGATGGAACTGAGCCGTAAGCCCAGGCCCTCCACTGCCTTGCTCCCCGCTGGGTGAGTGCCCAGGACAGGAAGGAGAGACACTGGACTGGGGCGGGGGTAGGGTAAGGAAGCCTCTGGATTGGCTGCCTGATCTAGCTCTGGAGCTGGATGGAGGCCCTGAGTGGCTGCAGGAGGTGGCTGAGGCACTGGCCAGAAGGCAGAGTCTGGATGGGCAGACCCGGGGACTCTTGGAGGGCTGTGGGGCTAACGTTGCAGTGAGGAGAGGGATCTCCCTGAAACCTGCCCCCTCATCTAGCCTGAGGATCTTGATGGAAAGCAGAGCGAAGCACCCGATACCGCTCCCATGGCTGCTCCCCACCCCGACCTGTCCGAATTGGACAGAGGGGCAGAAGGCCCATAGGATGTAATGACCCCTTGAGCTCACTGCAATCGGTGTCCCTGGAGAGGAGACAGGGCCTGTTGAGTGGCAAAAGACTCCACAATCCTCTTGACTTACATGGAGCATCCCCCTCCCAGACCCCCTCCTACACTCTCTCACTTTCTTAGGAAACTAGGTTTCATCGGTTCAGGCAAGAGGCGACTTTCGGCAAGAGGCTACTTTCCTGTACCTTGTGTGGCTGCTTGTAGAAACCGCTTCCCCTTTGTGTCCAGTCCCTGTGTTGCTCTGTTTCACTGTGTGTCTCTCTTGCACAGTAATACGTGGCTGTGGCTGCAGCCGTCAGGGAACCCAGCTGCAGGGAGATCTCGTTCTTGGAAGAATCTGCTGAGATGCTTCTCTGGCTCTGGAGAGATGGAGCGGACCATTTTGTCTGCCACCCATTCCAGCCCTTTCCCAGGAGACAGATCCAGTCCCAAGTTTAATGCTGGGTGGTGAATGTGTCATGGGAGCATTCACCCCCCCCCCACCCCCATTGCTTTCAGATGGGCCTTTGGATGCATGTGGGATGGGTGGACCCGCATCATTGCATCTCATTTAAAAACAGTCTCCATGTCTGTTCAGTCCGGCTCTCACAGGGTGGGTGTGGGTCAGTGGAGGGTGTTGGTCTATGGAGATCCTGAATCACAAGGCTACAACAATTTCACACATATGGGAATCCTGAGCCCAGTGAAAGTTTCCCTTGTAATGAAGATACTGGTGTGTGTGTGTGTGTGTGTGTGCGTGCGTGTGTGTGTGTCTGGCCAATCCCCCAGTCACATCTGTCCTGCCCGGACTGTGAGGAGCTGTTGCTGCCAGACGTCTCAGCTGAAGAGAAGCAACCTGAACTCATGTGCTGTGGCGAGGAGGGGCTCTGCACTTGGAGGATGCCACAGACCTCCTGTGGGGTGGGGGGCAGGAGCACTATGTATTGGGGTGGTCAATACTGGACCTTGTGAAGAGGGGACAGGAGGTGGACGAGCCTAACTGGGACCATATCAGTTTCCCAAGTGCCAGTCTCTATACGGCCCTCCTTTGTTGAGAGAGCAGTGTCACACCAGACTGAGGGCGTTTTTAGATGAGACAAAAAATGCAGCTGATCCTTTAATCAGTCGCCTTACTTTGTTCTCGTCTAAATGCTTCACGCGGTTTGCAACCGCGTCCTTCCGGTTTGTTTAAATGCTTCACGCGGTTTGCAGCTGTGTCTTTCGCACGTCAAACCGGCCCTGGAATCCTTCCCCCTCACATCCGCATCAGTGATCTGCCATCTCTCAAGGTAGTGAGACGGCTTTTGCGCTGCTCGTTTAAAAGGGCTCTGAGAGGAAGAGGCAGGGAACTTGGGGCAGTGGAGGGAAAGCATCCAAAAGGCATGTGCTGGTTGGGAGGGGCTCTGCATCTGGAGGTGTGCTATGGGCCACAATTTATTTTTATTTACTTTTATTTTTGGACTATTAGTGTAACTGGTAGCTGCAAAATGGCATACAAATGAAAATATTACAGTTAAATATGGTGTTCTAACTCATACCTCCATATGCTTTGGTAAGGGAAAGTCAGTTTCATGTTTACATTTAATCACAGGAAAAGAGATTTGGGGGGTTCTTCTATCAGAGTATTTATGTTTTTACGACAGAATTTCCATTTTATTATCATAGAAAACTAGGAACCCTGCTGATTACATTTAAATGCACAGCAGGTACATAGCATTTTTGGTAATTAGCTCTGGAGCACCTCAGTATCAATCCCCAAAGTCTATCCAGCCAGGCCTTAAACCCCCAGGCTCTGGCCAAGCCTTCCTCAGGCACGAGGCTCCCTCCTGGGCACAGCCTCCCCCACTTGCCTGGGTCCTTCTGGTTCTCCAGCCATCAGCACCTTGGATAGCATAGAGCAGGCAGGCTTCTTCAGGAAGATGTTGCTCCTTTGGCTCCCTGGTAGAGACTCTCTCCTCTTTGCCTTGTCTCTCCTTATATATAGGCATGGCCAGGCTTCTTCTCCTCAGTCTTAAAGGGCCAGTCACCTGCCCACTCTGTCCCTGGGTTTCTCAGCCTGTTTCCTCACTGGCTGATCCCACAGCTATGGGGCTGGTGCTGCCACACTCCTGGGCGTGTTCAGCCTCCTGGCTGACCCACGCAGCCCCCTTCTTAAAGGGGCAGCAGCCCCACAGGACTGCTCCCTGTTACACGTGTTAAGTGCGTGGATGAGTGGATGGCCATGGGCAAGCTGTAGGTTGGTGTCATTGGGCTGCCTGTATTGTGGGTCGGGGGTGGAGTAGGCCAGCCCTGTGGGTTGGGGGCCCACTGTGTCCTCTTGCTGCACCCTGCTGTAGTGACTGATAGTGTGTGACAGACAGGGGCTGTATGTACCCCTTTGTGTATATTTTAATCTGTTTTAAATTATGTAAATTGTGCTGAGCTGCCATGAGGCTGGCTGGGGTGGGGTAGAAATTATTAAATCAATCAATCAATAAACCGCAGGGTGCCCCAAACTGATGTGTGTGTGGGTAGGGTGGACACCTCTCAGGGCTGCACTAACCTGTTTGCTCACTGGGGATCTGTGCGAGCCACCATGTCACGGCCGCTCACCCACGCATGGCACTATGGGTGCTGCATCTATTGGCAGGGGCTGAACCCTGCTTGAGGACTGCTCACCCTGACCATGAACGTGGCCGGATAGGGATCCTGACCCCAGTGTGTGGCTTGTTCATTGCTAACTGCACTTCCATGATTTGCTGCGCCTCACTGGGGCGCCGTGGTTCCCGTGAGTGACCTGGTAACTGGTATGGCTGGCAGCAGGGGGCCTGGACCAGGGGCATCCCTGGTGGGTGGTGTGGGTGCCATACCAGTCTCTGTGGCATGTCATGTGTTGTCCTGTACCGCTTGGGGTCCACTCATTGCTGGCCTGTGGCATGTTTGACAGTTGTGTCCTTGTGGCCACCTTCCCCATGGTTCGGCTCCCTCGGCCCTTTGCAGTCGGGGGCTGGCCCCTAGAGGACCTCTCCTGGTGGTTGGGCCCTGCTCCTGTATTGCTCTGGGGTCTGGGGGTGATGGTGTACTGCTATGGGTGCTTGCAGTACGAGTGGCTGGATTCTCACAGTGGGAGCCTTGCCCTCTCCTCCCACCCCCAGCTGCTGCTGCTGCATGTGGAGCCCCCTGACCTCTGAGCACGACTGCTCACTGACAGTCAGCATCATCTCTAGCCTGTGCCATGTGCATTATGTGGTCCTGAAATGTATGCGGATCTGCCTGTCCAGCGGGGCTTGATGGAGTTGGTGTGCATACTGGTCCCTCAGTACTTGGCAACCCATGGGGCTTGGCTGACCTGTACTGTGTCTGCTGCTTGGATGAGTGCTGTGTGCAACACAGTGGTGGTAGGCCTGTGTCTGCTGCCGTTCTGCTTTCTGGTCATGGATTGAGGTGGGGGTGGGGGATGCCAGACTGAGCCCTTGCTGTTGTCTGGATTGTTGGTGAGTCCATGGACCGTGTTCCACCGGGGATGTGCTCCTTGGACTGTTAATGGCCACTGACAGGCTGCTATGAGGCATTTGTGGGTTGGCCCTGATGGGCTGGTGCAGCCTGCATGCTTGCATTGCCTTTCGCCACATTGGGTCCTGTGCCTCGTCCCCTGTGCTTGCTATGAACTGGATGTGCTCAGGGGACGGTGCGTTGTATCTTCACCTATGGATTGTGTAGCAGGGAGCAGTCCTGTGGGGCTGCTTCCCCTTTAAGAAGGAGGCTGTGGGGGTCTGCCGGAGGGCTGAGTATGCCCAGTGGCATGGCAAAGACAGCCTCTAGCTGGGGAACAGCCTGTGGGGTAAACAGGCTGAGAAACCACTGTGACAGAGTGGGCAGGTTAGTGGCCCTTTAAGGCTGAGGAAAGGAAGCCTGACCACGCCCACTCTGCCTGTACATAAGGAGAGCAAGACAGAGAGGAAAAGAGTCTCTGCCAGGGAGCTGAAGGAGCAACATCTTCCTGAGCAAGCTTGCCTGCCCTATGCTATCCAGGGTACTGAAGACTGGAGAACCAGAGGGACCCAGGCAAGTAGGAGAGACTGTGCCTAGAAGGGAGCCTCTTGCCTTGGGAAGGCTTGGCCAGAGCCTGGGGGCTTTGAGGCCTTGCTGGATGGACTTTGGGGGTTGATATTGTGGCGTTTCTGTGCCTGAGAGAAATGGACCTGGGCCTGCAGGGTGGAGGTGACGGAGGCGGCAGCCCCAGGGATTGTGTACGCTGGTTGTGTCCAATAAAGGACTGTGGACTTAATACCGGACTGTGTGGTGTGTCCTGAGAGGGTACCCCCTTCTGTAAAGAGGGGGCTTCAGCTGAGGCTTGAGGCTGAAACGGTGTAGTAGTGGGGTGAGCTAATTCCCCAGAGTGCGACCCCAGCACCCCTGTGTAGTCCTGGGAGACACCCCCTGCTACAGATGGGTTTGTGGTTCTTGAGAATGGGTTGCTAGCTGGGGACCAGAAAGCTCTTTTGCTGTGTTGCCGGCTTCTGGGGAGGGAGGCATGTCTTGTGGGGCAGCTTTTGGCCCCATGGTTTCCTGACTTGTGCATTGGGCTCTCCCCCATCCTTCCCAGATGGGATTGCTCCTTTGGTGTTCTTGTTGAGGAACGCTGGGACAGTATGCCTATTGGCCAGTCTTACTGCCTCCTTGTGGCCTCGTTGTGGTGTAGCTGTTGAGTTTCGCTGTCTCCTGGCCACATCCCTCCACGTGCCTCCTGCTCTCTGTGGCTGGTGGGATCGACCCCAGTGACTTTGGTCCTGATCTGGCTCGGACCCCATGGGCCCCTGATGATGAGTGCTGGGGCGGTTGTGGTGGGTTTTGTGGACTGGGACTGGGTCCCCCCCCCCATGTACCTTCCACAAGGTGCTCCGGGGGGCATGTGTGGGACCCTGCTGTATGGTGTGCACCCCTCGTGTCATGTGGGACCTCATGTGTTCTGTTCCCAGATACCGCAGCGCTGATGGCCACCCTGGGGACCCTTGAGGCCATAGCCGAAAACCTACGCCGGGCGTGTGAGGCGTTTAGGGATGGCAGCTGTGCCTACCACAAGGCCTGTACGTCCACTGTTCCTACCTTGCCTATGGGGCATCAGTCTGTTCCCTGGGGAATGTTGTCTGTGAGGGGTGCCCTCATTCCAGTTCCCCCATCCTCTCTTGCAGCACGGACGGTGACTCTGGAGTGTTCAAGGGAGTGGAGGGAGGAATGGGAGCTGTTCCTTCACATCCAACACCGCCTCCATGTCCTGTTCTGGGCCCGGAGCTCATGTTGGAGCCATGGCCAGGGAGGCTGCACCTGTGGCACACTGTTTTGGTTTTCTGACCTGGTTGTGCTTGTTATCTTTTACCTTTCTCGATAGCTTCAGTGAAGTTTGTGTATTCGCATTTCCCATTCTTGTCAGCATTCTGTTTCCTGTGGGGTGACCGAGGGGTATGTGTGGGATGTCACTTGTGCCCCCCATGCACCTTGGTTATGCGGCTGCCCCCCACTCCTGTATGGGGGAGAGCCAGGTGCCAGCCTCCTCCCCACAGCAGGGCCTGATGGGGGCACAGCCACCCCAGTAGGGATGGGAGATAGTGGAAGGGTGGTGGTATGGATTTGGCCTAAGCTGTGCCAGAAGGGGTGGGAAGGGATGAGTGCACTGCCTGAGAGTCCCCAAACCCTCCCCTGAGCAGCAGCAGAGGGGTGGGGGGAGGAGCAGCCCCAGGCTGGGGATGTCCTGAGCCCCCTCCCCGATTGGGGAGGGAGTGGATCTGGATCCCTGGTAGCCGAGCACAGTGTGCTCCCCCCACGCTGAGTGCAAGGGGGTCCTTTTGGGGAACTCCTGACCCATCCCGTCCTCTCATGGTCCTCCAGTGTCCCACTGCCAGTGCATCCCCATGCAGCCCCAGCGCACCCCATCTGGAGCCCTCATCCCCCTTCTGCAGCCATCCAACGCCCCATACTTCCCCTTATGTCAAACTGCTCACCGAGCATTCCCCTTTCTTGCCTAACGACACCTTCCCCTGACCCACCCCACACCCACTCCATCATTTTGGAGCCCAGGCATGGTGAGATATGCAGGCAGGCACTGCTTGGGGTGCTTTGCTCATGGCACAGGGTGCCATGGGGGCGCTGTGGGCAGGGGATGGGAACCATGGGGTCTTAAGTGTTCACCTGTTTTGCTGCATGGGGGTGGAGCATAGAAGCAGAGTGTAGGGAGGGATCTGGGCTTGGGGGCAGCAGCCTAAGAGGACAGGGGTGGGGTGAGGTCTGAATTCCTCGGTTCGGGCCTGGCTGTGTGTGTGCAGCGATGGTTGCATGGCCCCATTGGCAAGTGACCCGTAGTGCAGCCACCGCAATGCAACCCACCCACCCCGCCCCTTTGAACCTTTCTCAAACTCCCGAGTAGTTTGGTTTGCGTGCTGCTTTCATCTCCCTGTGACCTCTGGGACTGTGGTGGGCACCTCCAGCCGCTTGTTGTGGAGTGACATTGCTTGTGGCTTGCCAGTTTGTGTGCCTGCATTGGCTCTACTACAACCCTGCCATGTGTGCTTTTCCTCCGTATCTCCGGCTGTGTGCATGCCTGGACAACCAACCGGGACCTGCGCAGTGCCCCTTGTCTACGTGCACCGGCCCCAACATGTGTCCCCCTGCTGCCTGATTGCACCAGTGCTTTGGGATTGTGCTGGTCTTCCACGGATTGGGGCTGGGGGTTTTCCTTTCTTCCCCATTGTACCCTCTGCAGAGGAAGAGGATTGGACTGAAACCAATGCAAAGTGTGGGGGCATGGAACCTAAGTTGGAATCAAGCAAATATGTGAGACTGTACAACGTCTTACTGCTTACATGGTTCGCAAGTTAAGGCAGGAGCCTTAACTTGTAATTTACATACTTTTTAGTGCATGATTGAATTTGACAGAGCTTTAACTGTTGTTCAAAACTGGAGGTTTTTTGAAGATTGAATATGGTAGTATAATTCCTTGAAAAGCTTTCAGCTTTCTCCTGAGAAAGGGAGCTGTAGTAGTGAAGGGTAACACCCTCACTAAGAGCTGTGACGATGTCATCAACGAGACAGAGGCCATTTTGTCCGTGTGCGAGCAATTGCAATAACGCCTTTGAGAATAAGACGTCTCCTTGCCTTAGCTGGCCAGGGAGCTCGCACACAGATTAAAGGTAATTCCAATGATACTGGAATTAGGGCTCAGATTGAGGTCTGGATGTAGGCTGGTTTTCAGAACAGTCTGTATCCCTTCTGTTTCTTTGCCAGTTTTCCAGCCCTCGTAACTTTGCTGCAGTGAAGATCCATTCTCTGTTCAAGTTCCAAGGGGCCAAAGCTTTCTGATTCTTTTCTATTTCCTGGGAAGATGTTTGGGTGATGAAGTTGTTACTTCCCCTGCCAGTCCATTTTGCCAGAGCGCAGTAATTGGGAGGTGGGGAAGAAGCAGCTGGGAAAACTAGTTGGCTGGACACAGCGCCAACTCCAAGTGTCTTGGTGAGGCAGCCCAGCAGAGCTGGATAGCACAGTAGCTACTGCCTCCGAGCAAAGCACTAACCTCAGAGCTGTATGGCTTCTGTCAGGTTAAGTAGGTGAGGGAGGGAGGGACCTCAGCGTTTTCTTGCTCTGTGGGTTGGGTGCTTAGTGGGGTGTGTGCATTTTGGGTCTTCTGAAGATGGAAGTGCCCCCCCCGCCCCAATGTCCTGGGGGGTGGGGTGGGGGGTCTGAAATGTGATTTGCCTCCCTCCCCCATTTCCCAGCCCCAGTTTCAGGCTAACATTATATTTATTTATTTATACATACAAGCATTTCTAGCCCGCTCCCACTTTGCATTAGGCTGCAGAGTTTAGCTGGGACCTAACAATAAATTATCTGAGGAGCAGAGAAACCTCTTCCAAGTTGCTTGCATCACCTTAATCAGTCTTCCCATTTCCAGGGGAACTGAGATCAGGGCAGCGCACTCCTGATGGGTCCCCTGGAAACAGAGACTAATTAGAGTGTTGCACACATCTGGGAAGACAGTACATTATATATGTTGGGGGGAGGATGTGGCACTTAATGAAGTGTGGAGGTGGCAGTGTGGGGGATCTTGAGGACTTGGATCAGTGGGGGAGGAGGGAGCTTTGGGCAGGAAGGGAGATCTTGGGGGCTTGGAGCACTGTGGGGAGGGACCTTGGGGCTGGAGAAGGGATCTCGGGGGCTTGGAGCAGTGGTAGTCTGCATTTCATCTAGGGTATTCAGATTGGCTGAATGAGTTTTCTAACCCTGTATTCATGGGGAAATGACCTTAGCTAATAGAAACGCCTGGGAAAAGTATGAGGATGTTGCAAAGTGTTGCACACTGTTGCAGTTTAATATTAATAATGTAATCATAATTAAATGTTGTGTCCATCTGTCTGCTGTATCCACTGTGCTCTCATGTACTTGCATATTTACTTATTTTAAGAATCGATGCCCTGTGGGATCAGGGTTTGTGTTTGTTTTTTTCCCTTCATATTGTTACATAATGAAAACTGATTTTTGACGTGTATGATTCTTATCTTTATTGTTCTCTGCATCAGAAAAAACCTTGGTAGAGTTCCAGTTCCAGTTTGTGGCCATAGTACTTAGCACAGTGCTGCTGAAGTCAGTAGGGTTCCTCCAGAGGAAGTGGTTCAAGGACTGCAGCCCACGATTCAATGCAGTAATGTTTTTTCTACTGGCAGAAATTGGGAATTGGAAAACTAGGGGTTTCCTTCACTTTCCGCACAAATGAGGCTCCTGCTGGCAGAGCTCTCTGAGGATTAGAGCTCATAGGTGCAATCTTTGTCCCGCCAAGTCAATGAGAGTTGTACAATTGACTTCATGTGATTCGGGCTTGTGCTGTTTGTGAGAAGTACTTTTCCTGACTTTCCTAAAAAGACTTTGGACACAAAACCTCCACTCACTGAAGTTGATGACAAAACTCTCATTGACTTAATGGTCTGCTTGTCTCATGAACTGGGTCCTGCTGTTTCCTTCTTAGTGTAAGCCAGAGGTTCCCAATCCTTATGCTTGTGTGACCCCACACTAGACCTATAGACAGCTCTGAGATCAGCTCTTGGGCAACAACCGAGACCATGCACAATATGTCAAACGTGACCCCATCCATAGATAGCATGGCCCCAATTGGGGTCCTGGTCCCACGGTTTGGGAACCCTCATTGTCCGCTTTTGTGCCAAGGAACTTGGGTTCACAGAGCAGGCCAGGGAAAAGAAAGTGGTTGCTGTTGTATTAACATTACAAATGACTCAAACCAAGCTGCCATAGGGCACATTTACACGAAACCCCAATCCTGGGGGAAAGGGCAGCCTGTGCTGCCTTCCCCTATGGGTTGGGAATCCCACGCACAAACAGGGCAGGGTTGCTGAGCATCAATTTGTTAGTGCAGCAAACCCTTTCAGAGACAATCTAACTCACAGGGCAAGCCATTGTAGGCTGCCCCTGCATCAGGATCTGGGTTTTGTGTGAATACCATTCCAAGTCCTACTTCCTCTGCTAAAGGCGAAATGTCCTCTCATTTGGCAAGGAAGCTGTCTCTTCATGGGGTGCCCACCAGCCTCAATGCTCCTGGGATGTGACAGGAAATGGGTGCTGTTTTGGCAATCCCTCCAGTTCAACTGCTGTGTTCTGGGGTAGAGGAGGAGTGAGGGGGCAAGGTGTATGTGTGTGTGATGGTGGAAGGGGGCTGTCATGTACCACAGACTAGAGGAAGGGGACATGGCCTAAATGGTTTGAGAAGCACTAGGATCATTTTGCATTCATGCAGCTCTCCACAAGTGGGGGACGATGACCGGGTACAGCCCCTGCTGGATTTTCCCGTGGTGTGTTGAGGGGAAAGGGTTTGTGCAGCCAGGGTTGATAAGCATGGGTTTAGCTTGCTACAAAAACATGCTTCAGACAGCAGCACCCTCAGAGGGGAAGCCAGCACAGCCTCCAAGTTGGTTCCTCTTACTCTGGAGGGGTTGTGTGAATGGATCTTTAGTGTTTTTTTTAACCGGACAGTAAAGTCAGCCAATGGTAACTTCCCAATTCTGAATGGTCAAGCAGCCTTCTCCACTCCCTGGCGAGGCTGGGCACTGGCAGTGCCACTCTTCCTTGCTTGACTGACCAGCAGCAACCTACCACCCTCAGGTGAACTCCTTGGCTCTTTGTCCATGCCCTGGGGCCAGGCAGCTAGGGGTTCCATTAGCATCCAGTGCTAGAGAGCAGATTTGCTGTCCAAGCTCCAAGATATTCTTAGCTGACACACATCCCTTCCTGGGCCCCCCTCTCTCTCTCTCTCATTGCTGTGAAGTTGCAGAGACCCAGATGTGCAAGATGCTCAGGTTGATGCTTCTCAGAATATTCACTTGCTTTGTGTATTGCTGTGTCTGCTGATGGAATGGCCAATGTAGGGTTGAATATCCTGCTGGAGGGGCAGTGGTTAAGGCCTGTCCTGTCAGTGTGCTGGAGCCTATGTTCTATCATTTCATAGCTTGATGTTGATAAGGCTGAGACAGGGACAGGGCTGTAGTTTGTGCTGAGCGGATACTGAGGGTTTGTCTGTTCATTGCAGGGCTTTGGGACTGCATCGGAGCTTACGTGCAGTGGAACGAGCCCCAAATGCAGAGATTCTCACCCCTCATTCTACTGGGAAGCTCGTACCCTGTCCATGCAGTCTCCTCTTGAGGTGACCATTCAGACTATACTGTCTGGTAAGGGCAACCTGGAGCCTCCTGGGCCATGGGCTCCTCCAGACATGAAGAAATCCACCGTGTGCTCCTGTCGAAGTGGAAGCAGCTCCTGCAGCTCCCCAGGTAGTGGCCCCAAGCTGCTGATGTTGAGCAGGGACTGCCCCCCACCTTGGGCTATCCCAGGCCTGCCAGCTGCTGCCACTGGAGGAAACTGCTGAGCCCCCTGGGTGCTGCAGGTGTCGTTGTAACCAGCCAGTTCTGTGAGGGGGAACAGCAAGGTGCTTACCCAAGTGTCTGAAAGCTTTAAGAGAAAAGGGGCCTGAGAAACAAGGCTGGTACCCACTGGCTCCCTGTTCCCCAGAGCCAGCATAGGCCTCTCACCGCCTGGGCTCTGCTGTCCAGCTTTGCCAGAAGCCTCAGGAGAAGCATTCAAAAGCAGAGATAGGGTTCTGATTTTCAGTTTAACGGGCCAGTGTGTGGACCCAGCCCAATGGCTCTGGTAAGGTCCCGTTTTCGTTCCTGTGCAGATTTACATGTGTCCCACGCCCCAGCCCCGGCTTCCTTCTCTTGTAGCCTGGGTGTGTGTGTGTGTGTGTGTGTGTGTGTGTGTGAGCTTTTAGATCTATATTTGAAGTGACAAAACAGTCACTCAGTAAACTTCTTTCATGTTTTGGTTGTGTTCAAATGCTGCATCTCTCAGCACCCTTTCCTCTCTAGCCAGTTCCCCACAGCCCAGCCAGTCACCCCTGCCCTGCCTAGACCCTACCAGCGGAACTTGATTAATTTGCATAAACACAGCTGATTTGGCTTTCAGTTTGCAGGATTTGGGTGGAGTGCAGGCAGCCAGGGTTAGTTTGAAAGCAGCTGGGGGCAGCTCCTTGAAGCAAGCAGGAAAGGAAGCTGCTGTAGGCTGGGCAGAGGCAGAGAGTGTCCGAAGGTGCCTGGTGGATGTAGGGTGGAAGAAACTGGCTGGGAGCAGCCATGGCTTCCAGGGGGCACTGGCTCGGTGAGGTGGCTTTGGTTGGGAGCCTGTGGGGAAGCCCTGGGGGTGTGTGTGACCGGATGGTGATAAAACATTAAGGGGAAGGAGTTGCATGGGGGGCACAGAGCTATAACTACTGTCCCATAGGCTGAAGAGCCTGCTCAACAAGTTTAGAGCAGAGATGTCCTCAGCAGCAGGCACTTGTCTATGACTGAAGCAACCCCTTCATACTCCCAGAAGTCTCTGGGGGCAGTGGCATGCCATGCACTGACACCTCATCTGCCAGCCTCTGCTGCAGCCCCGGAGATTACATGGTATAATGGCAAAGACTCAACATGCTTTAGTAAAGGGAAATCATGCCTCGCTAATCTATTGGAATTTTTTTTTAAGAAATTGAGGTTGTAAATAAGCATATTGATAAGGGTGAGCCAGTAGATATAGTGTATTTGGAATTTCAAAAGGTGTTTGATAAGGTGTCTTATGAGAGACTCTTGAGGAAATTAAAGTCATGGGATAAGAGGCAGTGTCCTATTGTGGATAGCAACTGGTTAAAAGATAGGTAGCAAAGAGTAGAACTAAACGGTCAGTTTTCACAGTGGAGAGATGAAACTAGTGGCATGCTCCAGGGAGCTGTACTGAGACTGGTGTTTAATATATTCATTAATGGTCTGGTAAAGGGAGTAAAGAGGAGATGATCAAATTTGCAGATGACACAAAGTTATTCAAGGTAGTTAAAAACCTGAGCAGACTGTGAAGAATTGCAGGAGGATCTTCCGCGACTGGGTGACTGGGCATCTAAATGGCAGATGAACTTTAATGTGGACAAATGCAAAGTGATGCACATAGGGGAAAATAATCCAAACTATATGTACACAATCCTGAGTTCTAAATTAGGAGTTACCGCTCAGAAAGAGGATCTTGGAGTCACTGTGGACAATACATTGAAATCTTCAGCTCAGTGTGCAGCGGTGGCCAAAATAAGCAAACAATATTAGGAATCCTTCAGAAAGGGATAGAGGATAAAACTGAAAATATTGTTATGCTACTACATAAATCCTTGATACGACCGCAGCTGGAGTATTGAGTGCAGTTCTGGTTGCCCCATCTCAAAAGACATAGTAGAACTAGAAAAGGCACAGAAAAGGACAACAACAAAAATCAAGGGTATGGAAAGGCTCCCATAGGCTTGATAGGTTGAGGCTCTTCAGCTTGGAGAAGAGACAACTGAGAGGGGATATGATAGAAGTTTATAAAATCATGAGTGGTGTGAAACATAAATAGGGAGCGGTTATTTACCCCTTCTAACTGTACTAGAACAAGGGGACACTCCATGAAATTAACTGGCAGCAGATTTCAAACAAATAAAAAAAATACTCTCTTCACTCAGTGCACAATTAACTTGTGGAATTTACTGCTAGAGGAAGTGGTCAAAGCTGGTAATGTAGCTAGTTTTTAAAAAGGAGTGGATACTTCTCTCCATTAATGGCTATGAGCCAAGTAGGTTTTGGGGATGTAACCTATTGCTGTTATGGGCTGGAACAACAGGGAATGGATTGGCCATTGTGACCTGTTCGATACTTCTCCCAAGAGACTGAGACTGGCTACTGTTGGAGACAGGATGCTGGGCTTGATGGACCAGTGGTCTGACTCAGTATGGCACTTATGTTCTTCACTGCCACAGTGGCATCATCCTGTGCTTTATCCTAGCTCTGCCGAGCCGGATTGAAGTAATTCATAAATGGTGTGGCCACTGGTATGAGCTTGCTTCCGTGAGGTACTGGAGCAGCGCTTCCACAGGGCTAGTTCAGCTCTGCCTCTATTCCCTCCCCAACTCTTAGTCTCCACCCCTAAGGAGTGAATCAGGGCAGGCAGCCAAACTGCACCTTGCTTTATTGTCTAGGCACAGGGGCTTCCCATTCAGTACCCACATGGAGGCAATGCTCACCCAAGCATCCCATGAAAGACTCTCCTGAAAGCAGCATCAGTCTGATGTGGTGTTATTTTATTTCCTCATAAATGTGATCCTCTTCCCTGTGGCAAAAAAACACAAGTAACTTGCCTTGGGCCTCTACAAAACACTGGTCACTACTGTTCCTGAGATGAGCCTGGAGTGTGCTCCCTCCTCCCCAAAGTCTGGGCAGCTTGGCCAATATGGGCTTCCATTCCCCACACTCTGGGTTTGTCCATCAGGCAGGCTCTGGCTTTCCTTTCGGCCAGGGCTGCATCCAGAACCACATGCTAAGTGACCAGGCTAGTAGAACACCCGCTTGCCCCATAAATAATTGTAGAGCTAGAAGTTCATTTAGTTCAACCCCTGCACCGAAGCCATTCACTAGACCTAAACCACCCCTGACAGGGCACGCTCCTCCACTATTAAATGTACATGAGCCGCTGATTTCAATGGATAGAGGCTGCCTCCCAGCAAAACCTTCAGCGAAGGCAATTCCACAGCTTTCCTTGGCAATTTGTTCCTCACCCGACTGTTTGTATATTTAGCAAGTTTTTCCTAACTTTCTCTTTGCTGCAGCTGAAACCCATGGGCTCTTGTCCTACCCTCAGCTTAGGAGGGAAAATCTTTATTTTTATTTTGAACAGGAAACTTTCAAAGCAAAACTGAACAAGATGTAGCTTTGAATCAACATTTTCACCCTCAACATTTCAGCAAAAGCATGTGGGTTGTTTTTTGTTTATTTAATTTTAAATGTCACTTTGTTTCAGTTTTTAAAACAAACTTTAAAAAAAATCCTCCCATCTTTTTTACCTCTGGAAAGCGATAGAGAATAGTATGAGACAGCAAGGGGAGGAAGCTTAGCTTTAAAACTTTCTTTTTCAACTGCAAAAACAGTTAAAGCAAGAGAGAATGTTGCCTTCTGTCACTTTAAAATGTTTTAATTCTTTTGCAGTTGAAGAGACGGGACAATGTGATCCTCGGAGTGGACGATGGGTGTCTTTATATGCAAAGACAATCGGGGGCTTAAGACGTTTGTCAAGGTGGCTGTGTGTTGTGTCTAAGCACAGTCGCTATTTTTGGTCACTGGTCAAAAATAGCTCTGTTAGCCTCCCATTAACTCCATGTTGGTTGCAGCATGTGAGTAATTCCCCTCTCCCCATGGCAAGCATTGTGTTTTAAAGCCATGGGGTGATGTGTTCGCATCCATTTCATCTGTCTGCCCCAAATCCTCCACGCCCCTGCCAAACAGCTCATTCCTTGCTGCACACTGTCTTTGCGCTCTCCCACAGCACACAGGTGGGAGCAGTGAAGAGTGAGCTGTTTAGCTGCAGTGTGGAGCAGAGGATTTGGGTCAGAGCTGACCCTTTCTCTCATGGACTACAACTCCCACAACCCCATGGGAGTGCTTTTGCAAGGAGAGTTTCTGGCATGAGTGGCAGGCTAGGCCCCGCTTAGCCCATGGACACAAAGTACTGCAAAGTATTAAACACTGGGAAACATGCATGGCTATACAATGATGTCAACATACTCAGCCACCCATTTCTGTTGTATCTAAAGGCAGCCATTGTTAATGCTGGCACAGCACAGGGTGAATCTTATTCATTGAGACTCATGACAGCTCTATGAGATGGCACTAGTGCTGTATGCCTGGAGGAGGATCACACAAGTGTAAGTGTGAAAGTTCATGTGCCACAAACCAGTCTGTACCCATTCCATTGTACCCCACATTGTATTAGGCTGGTCCATGTACAGGATCATACCACATGCATGATATGCTCAACTGGATGTGGACAGCAATACAGTGGGTGTGATTCTCCCTTCCTCCTATTTCACATTTGTTCTGGGAAGGGAGAGAGGCTGAGACAGGCAAGCCTGTGTGAATGGATCATTCTATAAACCCCAGCAAGGTCAACGTAGTACACGGGATGTTCTACTGTTCCAAGTGAGAACCTCTACTGGGGTTGATGAAAGGCCCATAGGATTTTACTAAATGCAAATTCGACTCATCCTCACAGGATCGAATGGAAGACTCAGGAAGGCAGCTAGCTGGGCATCCACCTGCCCTATGTAGGAGCGGAGGGGTGTTGGGCTTCTAGGGGGCATGTCTTTACGGTGTGTTGTGCCCAGCAACATTCGCGTTTTGTGCCCCGAGACCGGTTTGGGTGACTGAGAACGCCTTGCAGAGAAGGAAACTGACTCCAGCCAAATGGAGGAGGCAAAACTAGGGTAACATCCCACGGACTGGCTTAAGAGCAAAGGGGTGTGGATTCTCCCCCCGTCCTGGCTGTGAAGAAGCTGCCCAGGTCTTTGCAGAGACAGTGAAGGCAGGACTACGAGGCCTGCTTCCTGTACTCACTTTGGTGCCGGGTTCTGTGTATCATCAATAGTCTCGTAGGTTGCATCAGGAGCAACTCTGAAATGCAGACAGGAAAGGGGGCTGCATGAAATGATGGCACTGTAGGGAGCTGCTCTGTGCCTCCAGTAGCTGAGCCAATCCCTGTTCTGCACTGCATGGCTAACAGCTCACACACAGGGACCATCTCTCTCTCGCCAGCCTTTGCCTTTGCAGGCTGCTCCATGCCTTGGAGCCCCAGTGAACACTGGGAAGAGTGCATTCCCTGCCCCTCCTCTCCTCCAGGAATTGTTAGCCTCACAGCGGAATGGAACATGGCATGGGAAGCAGGGTAGGGAGGGTACAATGGGGAAGTGTTGGGCTTCTAGGGCCGAGTCCTTACTGTACCTTCTGCCCAGTGGCCTTTGCATTTGCTGCCCTGGGACTGGTTTGGGGGATTGGGAAGGACCTCGCAGCGCAGGAAACTGACTCCAGCCCAAACAAAGGAGACAGCAAGGACAGGGTGACATCCCAGGGCCTGGCTTAAAGGCCAAAGGGGTCTGGGTTTTCTCCTGTCCTGGCTGTGAGAAAGCTGCCCAGGACAGGTCTTCACAGGGATGGTGAGGGCAGGACAGAGGCCTGCTCCCCATACTCACTTTGGTACCAGGCTCCCTTTATCAGTAGTCTGGTCAGCTGGATCAGGAACGGCTCTGAAACAGGAAAAGGGGCTGCATAAGGTTGTGCAAAGGCAACAAAGAGCGGGCACTGCGAGGCCCCACTCTATGCGCTGCGTGGCTCACGCACAAGGGACCTTCCCCCCTCTCTACGGCTTTCACTTTTTCTAGGGGGAAAGGGGTCCATTCGGACTGTTGTGTGTTTCTAAAAGCTCCACTGTGCTTCCTGGGGCCTTGGCGCCCCAGTGAACACTGGTAAGAGCACGTTCCCTGCCCCTCCTTCACTCCTCTCCTCCAGGCATCCCAGAGGGAAGGGACAGAACAGGGCATGGGAAGCAGGGTATGGAGGCCATCTGGCTATGACTCCCTCTCTTGCTCGTGTCTCGCTGGCCCTTTGTCTCTTACGCCATTGGGCGCATCACCCTGGAAAGCAAACAGAGCAGTAAGGAGGGTACGTGCCCCAGGGGAGGGGTCATCCCATTTTAAGACTCTCCTGCTTGTGGCCCTGGCTGTTTCCCCGGTGATTCTCTGTATTGTGCCCCTCATGACCAATGGCCTTTGCATTTCACCCCTTGGGACTGATTTGGGTGACTAGAAAGTGCCCCCCTGAGAAGGAAACAGATTCCTGCCCTGAACGGGAGAGGCAACAGGATATGGTGATATCCCAGGGACTGGCTTTGAGAGCAAAAGGGATCTGGGTTCTCTCCCAGCCTGGCTGTGAGCCTGTGAGAAAGCTGCCCAGGCCTCCACAGAGAGAGAGCAAGAGCAGGAGAGTCGCTGGGTGAAAACACACACCTACACCATTAACATTTCTTATACATGTTGAAGGGCTGTATTGGCGCCCTATGCAGCCCTGCAACATGCATAAGAAATGTTAAAGTGGAATTAAGGTACATGTCTGTTTTCACCAGCTGAGACTTACTCCTTATACTCACTTTCGTGTTGGTTTAATCGTCCCAACGTTCTCATAGATTACACCAGAAGGAACCCTGAAAAAAGACAGGAAAGGGAACTACAAGGTATTGTCCTGTGGTGGCTCCTAGGAAAGCAGGTAGAGCTAGGAGCTTGCCGTGCCTCCTGTAGCTGTGTGTGTCAGCACTCCACTGCATGGCTGACACAGGACTCTCTCTCCTGCCATCCTTTCTAGGGGGAGATGGGCACAGTCAGGCTGGCATATGCTTCCACAGGCCCTTCCTGGCACTGCCGGAGACCATGGCTCATGGGGCATTCAACAGGGTGGGATCAGAGCCTGCGGTCTCAAGGAAGAAAAGGAGACAGGTGTGGGTGTGCCAGCTAGGTTCATCCACTCCCTGCCCCAACACCCTGCTGTGCCTGCCTCTGCCCCAGTTGGTTTGGGAAGATGACCCCACCTGCGATCTGTCCTGAGATTCTCCTGTTTTGTGGCAGATGAAGGGTTTCTCTCAGTCTTTGCGTGACCCTTGGCCAGGGACCCAAGTTGACTGCGTTACTGCAATTTGCAGTGATTTTCGCAGAATCCGCCAATCCTTGCAGAATCAGCCAATCTTGACCATGACCTGAAGGTAAATAGGCCCCCTGGGAGATGAATTAATTGTGGGTGGGGTCTGAAGGCCCTATGTTTGCGTGAGGGAGGTGCTGAAATTCCAGAGGATTTGAGTTGTGTTTGATTAGCAAAGTTGTGATTCTATGTCAAACCTATTGCAAATTTTCTTCCCAGCATGCATAGTTATGCAAATCAAGTTAATTATGCTAATATTAATGCTCGCAGTGAATTTGCAGAATTTGGCTTCACTGGTTGCAGAATTTAAGATTTTTTGGTGCAGTCAACTTGGGTCCCTGCCTTTGGCTGAGCAGATCTCTCTTCCTTTTTAGTGGCAGCGACACTACAGCTAGGGCGGCTTGCTTAGTGTGCTTGTACTTGGGCTTCAGCCAATGGGTGGAGTGGGTCAGCTCTTGGAATACAGCAGCTGCCTGCTGGACACCGCTGACAGGGTCTTGTTCCCGTACTGGCTGATTCAAGCCCACAGCTTACGTTATTTGTAGTCTGTACACTTCTCATAGGGCATTTTCACACAGGACACTCTCCACCCATCATACATGTTACAGGGCACCAATAGGGCAATACTGAAGCCCTGCAACATGTATAGTGGGTGGAGAGTGCCTTGTGTGAAAATGCCCAAAGGGGGCTGTTCTCCCCAGCCCAGCAGAAAGAAATGGGGTCAGCTCTGTTTGGAGGGGCCTTCTGTAGCCCAGCCATGGTGGATACTGGTCACATCACATTCCCTGTCCCTTCCCCCTCCCCAGCTCTTCCACACATTGTCTGCTTCCTGGGTGGGGTGTGCTGCAGAGGAAGGGACAGGAAGTGGGAATCATGGGGGCAACTGTCCAGCTGTGAGCTGCTGTCCCTTACTCCACGGCCACCCTGGAAAGCAACCAAGTCTTGAGAGGAAGGGGCAGAAAGCATGTTCTTCAGGGGAGCCCAGAAATGTGATCCAGGGAGGGTTCGAGGCATGCACACCTCTTTTAAGAGTCTCCTGGCTGTGGCCCTGACTGTTCCTCCGTGATTCCCTCTGTACTGCACCCCTCATTCCCAGCATTTGGGTGACTGAAAAATGCCTCTCAAGGGAGAAACTGATTGCTGTTCTGAATGGAGGAGGCAGTGGGATATGGTAACAGCCTGGGTGCTAGTTTCAGTGGGTTGAGGACAAAAGGGATCTGGGTTCTCTCCCATCCTGGCTGTGAGGAAGCTGCCCAGGTATCCATAGAGAAAGAGGAAGCAAGTCACCGAGGACAGGTCTGAGGCGCCTACTCCTTGTACTCACTTTTGCACTGGGGTCATGGCACCAACGTTCTCATATACTGGCTTGGAAGAGGCTCTGAAACAAAGACAGGAAAGGAAGCTGCATGCTATTGTCCTGGGGCAAGACTAAGGCGAGTAGTCAATGCTGGGAGCTGCTTCGTCTCACTGGTAGCTGAGCTGATTCATAGTCTGAACTAAATAGTTAACTGTCGCACACAGGGACTTTCTTCCTCCTGCTTTCACCAGTCCTAGGTAGGAGAGGCCCATTCAGACTGGCACCTGCTTCTAAAAAGGTGCCTCTTAGCACAACAGAAACATGGGACATTTTGAAAGGTGGGATTGGAGCCTGTGATCTCAAGGGGCAAACAATGAGCCAGGTGTGAGTGTGCATGCGCCAGCTGGAGTCATCCCTCCCCTGCCCCAACACACGGCCGTACCCTACCCGTTAGTTAGAGAAGATGGACACCAGGCTGAGGGACCTCACCTGCCTGTGATCTGTCCCAGTCTCTTCCATTTTGTGGCTGATGAAAGCTTTCTCTCAGTCTTTGTAATGGGACCCTCGAGCAGACAGATCTCCCTCTCTCAAGTGGCAGTGATACTGTAACAACTAGGGCTTGGTTTTCTACCTACACACTCATCAAATGGGTGGAGCATCTGAGCTCCAAGAGCACTCACTGCCTACAGGTTAATGGCTTATGGCAGCCAGCCAGCACCAGCCAAAGATCCTTCCAGAGCCCCACCATTGAATTCATCAGCTCACAGCCAGAATCCATAAACCCTCCCAAGGTAAATAAGTGTAGGCTGCACTCAGGGCCCGTCATGTCTGAGCAGGTGCCTCCACTTCAGGCAGCCAGCCCCCGATATTCAGATACTCACGATTTCATCCGTGATAGTGTGTTTAAAAGATCCTGTATTCTGGAAGAGAAGAGAAGAGACATGTGGCCTGCTGGGTTGGGGGGTATGGCCACCTGGGGCAGATCCCATAGACAGGACTTGGGGAAGACAGAAGGAAGGGAGTGATTTGCGCGTTTGGACACGTCTTCACAAAGACTGTCCCATGATGTCCTCTTCACCACATGGGGGAGTGCTGGGCCCCCCCTTTCCAGGATTTAGTTTGTAAGAAGTGAGGTGCTGGGACTCAAGTCTGCCCCAGGGAAGGGAAGTACGCTGGGTATTCCAGACGGGCTGGTCTGGAGCTGCCCTGCCAGATCCCATCACGCCAACAGCCCCTGCTCCTACTTTGTCAGCCCTTACTAGCGCTGGATTAAAATGGATGTGGGCTGGGGTTTCTGCTACTAATTAACTGTTTGGGATGGTGAAACACTCTCCCTGCCAAGCGGCTGATTTGTACCAGTAGCGGCTCTTCGGTCCCCCCCACAGCAGCCCCAGCCTCAGCCCTGCCAGAGGAGAGAGGTTGTGGGCAGGAAGGGGGCTGCTGTTAAGCAGGGAGAGTGTTTTGCCACTAAATAGTGGAGCAGTGGCAGCATCAGGCCCCACCACCCGATGTGTGAGGTCTTACCCAGTAGCAGGATCTGGAAGAGGGGCCCTGGACCAAATTAGACCTTGCTCCTCTCCATCCTTGCCTGAGAGCGTTCCAGCCCCACACACTTTGTATGAACCCCCAGCCCTCCACTACCCTCTTGACCTTCCCTACTCCTGCAGGAAGGGATTTTAACTGGACCAGTTACAGCTTTAGGCTGGTTGGATTGTTCACCCCTGTTAGCTTCAAAGAGCCTGTGGGGAAAAGGAGGTTTGGTTACTCAAGGTAACTGCTGCTGGAATGTTCTCAGAAAGTGACCAGGCTTGGTACCCCATGGGACACGCCTACTAAAGCACCACACTCTGCAGGACCAACCCAGCAGAAACTGGCTGACTAAAGGCTTGTTCACAGTTCACACAACATCCTTCCTCCTTGTGCACGCACCACTTGTTCCTTAATCTGTTTGCATTTCAGTAGCCCCCCCCCCAGCCTGTGCTCTGTCAGACTTCGGGGGATGCGTGTACATGCCCTGAGAGCCCTTAGCAAGTAGTTAATGGGGAATCATCATCAAACTGGGTTCCTTCTCCCAAGATCCTAAGCCTACAGGGAGCTGGTCAAGGCCAAAGGCTATTTGCTGTTTTGGTAACTTTGTGGCTGACCCAGAGACTGATGGAGGTAAAGATATAACTGGAGACGGGGCAGTCACACAGAGTAATCTAGATCACTTGATCAGCTGAGCTCGTTCCAGCAATGCCCCACTACAGCCTTTACAAATAATTCTAAAAAAATCTGTCCTGCCAGGAAAAATAATTGAGTAACATGGAACTAGACTCAGGGGTCATTCCTGCCCTTAAACTCTGTGTACCTTATAAGATTCCTCACCCCTCTCAGGTATGAGGCCTCCTTGAGGACCCTAACAAAACCAGCGCAGCCAAGCTTGAGATTGCAGATTCCTCCCAGTGCTTTGGAGCAAGCCTCTTCAGGCCCCCTGAGCCATCACAGAAAAGTCAGAAATGGCCCGAGCCCAGGGTTTGAAACCCTTTACCTAGAGATTCCCCCTCTTGTTCTCCCTACTCACTTGGGTCCAGGCTGAATCTCGTCAGGTTCCAAGTACTCATTCTCAGGACGGGGTCTGAAATTGTAGACAGGCGTCTCAGTCCCCCAGTTAGCACCAAACACACTTTTCTCCAATCTGATCACACCCAAATCCTTTAAATCTGTGTCACTTACTGGATAGCAGGAGGCTCCTTTCTGAATAACCTTTCAAACAAAACACACTCGTTAGCCGAGGGGGTTGTGTCAGGAGAGGTTGCTGATCCCAGCCAAGCCTATCATGTGGCTGGCATGAGTTGTCCCTGGCTGTGGAAAGCTGAGGGTCACTGCCCCACCCCATACACCAGCTGAGCAGCAGCCCTAGAAGCCATGCCATTTGGAGGGCGGGCATTAGGCATGGTGCCAGGTAAGGGCAGATAGCTTGGCTGGCCCCAGCCCAGAGTGGGATGTTCTTCTAGTGGGTGGTGGTCACTCACCGTCGCACTCCGTCTGTGCGCATGATAGACAGTGACATCAGGAGCAGGCCTGCGAAGGCGAACAAGGCGAGGGAGGCCAGCGCAGCAATAATAGCTTGCAGGACACCTGGGGTTATCTGCTTCGGGCACTTGCTGTAATTGATCTCTGCCAGACACACACAGGGCCTGGTCTCAGACAGGCACTGCTACCCACAGAGTTGCATGAGAGACTAGCAGCACATCTCCCTGTGACCCCATCTCCATGACAGCCCAGCACCCAAGTCCTCTCACTGTGACCCCTTCCCCATGACAGCCCAGCTCCCCCAACCTCTTACTGTAACCCCAGCCCTAGGACGACAGCCCAGGAGCCCAATCCCCATGTAGGGATGCCCCCTCTTGTGTTTTTGACTCTGACATTTCTATTTTTGCCTTTGGAAGTGTCAGGGTCAAAACTGCAACAGGTTGCAACCCTATCCCTACAGCAACACAACACCCCAACCTGGCACTGTAACCCCATCCTCATGGCAAGCCAACACTAACATCCAGCCCTCATTGTAAACCCATTCCATAACAACCCAACCCCCCCGCTCCCGTAACCCCGTCCCCACAACATAAGAACCCAAGCTGCCAACCCCAGACAATCCACCACTCAATCTTCCACTAGAAGATCCTCCTCCCAGTCCATCCCCCCAACCTATTGCTGGGGCGTCTCCCTTCCTACCCTTCCCCACAGCTTCCCGAAGGCCATTCCCACAGTGAGATACGGCACCAGCCCTCTGCTCTTCCAGCCACTCGAACCAAACATGAAAGGAGGGGAAGGTCTCTTACTTGCTCTGTAGGCCTGCTGATGCTCCTGGAATTGATGTTCTGATTCTGGAAACTATTTGGGACAATAATTAATCAAGCTGCTGCTCTCGGAATTCACCTCCCCTTCAAAGATCTCAGAATGCTTCACTAGAATTAACCTCACTCATGTCTCACCCACATCTTTCTCTTGGACTCACAGGAGCATCCTGGGAACCCACAAGAGGTTCATGGCCAGAGCGCACTCAGCTCCTCAGAGTCCATGGTGCAAATGCCATAGTAAAGGCACAAACCCTACGATGAGCAGACACACAGGGGCAGGATTGCACCAAGTGAGGGCAGCCCCTCAGATACCATGGCGGCCAAGGAGCTAGATCCCAGTTCAGAAAGGTAGAGGTCTCAGATTGCCGCTCGAGCAGGGCCCCCTTTCTTAGAATAGATAAAGGTGGTTTATGGACTATAAATGTGGTCAATCAATAATGGCCAATTAATTGGCAGCCTTCTCCACTTCACTCCATCAGGGTACCATTGCGACTGTAGTAGCTAGGACTGTGCAGTCGGGTTTTGATAAAACGCAAAAGACCTTTTGGGGTCCCATATTCACAACACAAATACTAGGGATGTGTGTTCGGGTTCTCAGTGAACCCAAACTTTCCTGGAAAACATGGTATCCAAGGTTTCAAACTGGGCCCTGAAAACTGCAGCACAGATCCAGATAGCAGCCGAGCTTCTCTCTGACTCCCAGTTTAGCCGTCTGCTTGGGGAGCCTGTAGTGATCCCTCACATGCAGGGGCTGCTGCTGCCTTAGCTGCTCTTCCCCTGAATTGGGGCTGGCTGGAGACAGCAGTTCTAAGTCAGGGAGAAATGGTGAATCCCCAAGACAGTAACATGCTCCCAACAAGTCCATTCCCCCTCCCCAAGCCAGCAATCTCCCCTGAATCTAGGGCCATGCCCCATTCTCCTTTCCCCAAACCAGCAACCCCTTCCCTAAGCCAGATCCATGCCCCATTGTTAGCTTGGGGAGGGTAACAACCTCCCCACCAAACCAGCTGTATTCTCCACCCTCCCCCAAACCAGTGTCCCCCTTTTAAAATTGGTAGCAGACTAGCAGTTTAACTGCATTTTTCTTTCTTTACAGGCCTTTCAATCTGGCAGAGAGCTTCACTGCGCTTCTGCACCAAAAGGACCCATAACACAGAGCCCTGTGTTCATTGTGTTTTCCACATTAGTGGCCATGGAGAAAAATGCAGTGAACACAGGCAAAGATGCATGCAAATAAAAATGAATATCAAACCCACATATACAGGTACAATTAGTTGACCCGATGCACAGCCCTAGTAGTAGCCGATCCAGGTGAACTGACTTGTGAAAGAACTTTGTAGCAGGGCGTTCCTGTAGCCTACCCACTCCAAACACGCCATACTTCAGAAACCCCCTCAGAGCTGCTCTTCCACACTCACCGCTCTCACGGCCCTACGGACAGCTCTCCTAGCCTCAGGCACGCCTGCCTTAGGGGAGGCCACCACAGGAGGGACATTGCTTTGTCCCACCATTTCCATCAAATGACCTCGAGTGTTTGAACTGGCTCCCTCTGCTCCAGAGATTTCCGCCCCATGCCTCATTTTACCTGTAAACCAAGGGAGATATTTAGTTGACAGAGACCAGGCTCCAGCCGCCCCTCCTGTGGCCCAGCCTAGTCAATCTCCATTGGGTCAGTGTCTCAGAAGTGCGCTTTGCTTTTCAGAGGGGGTGCTGCTGGCCAGAGGCAGGACAGACTGGCTAGGATACTTTCCTACCTTTGTTTGGCTGCAAGTCACAGAGCGGCCCTGCGAACTCCTAGGTCTCTCTTCATATGGACTCCATCTCTGACTGAGTTGCCAATACCAGGACTAGCCGGTATTTCCAGGGCCGTCCCAACACATTTTGCTGCTCTAGGCGAAGACAAGCCCCCCCACCCCAGGTGGTGGTATGTAGGGGTGCCCGCCGCCATCAAAACGTTAGTTTTACGGCTTGTTCCCGCGCCTGATAGGAGCCCTGCCCTCCTCATGTTCTCTCCTTAACTTCCTGTGGGGGAGGAGAGGTGGTTGGAGCATTGAGCAAGCCTGCTGCATGCAGGACTAACACCTTGAGCTCCGAAGGCAGCAGCCGAAGCGCTTTGGATCCGGCGTGGAGGCGTTGTCTCTGCTGCCCCCCCCTCTCTGTACCGCACGAGGAAGGGAAGCTTTTTTTTTTTAAAAAAAAAGTTCCCTGCTGCCCGCCGCTCCCCCCCAATCTGCTGCTCTAGGTGGCCGCCTAGGTCTGCCTACTGGCAGGGACGGCCCTGGGTATTTCCAAAGGAGACAGATGAGGCTATATAGTTCTGGTTCAAGTAGCAACCAATGCAAACCTGCTTTCCTTATTTGGGTGAAAGCAGTGTCACTAGTTGTGCTGGTTCCCCATCTGCTTTTATAAATCGCCAATTAAACTGGAGCTATAGTTAGGCTGCTCGATTCACCAACAGGGCACCAAAATAAAGCATGAGCTCAACTAAAGACGTGGGGATGGGACGGACCCAGCACACAGCATCTCCTTCTGGTCGGGAACAATGCAGCCTGGGAGATCACCTGGGGAATGCAAGTGTGGGTGAAACTGCAAGAGTAGCTGCTCGCCACACATTCACTGCACTGAAATGCATCTGCGACCCACGGCTACTGGATGTGATGGGGGTCTCTTGCACATGTTTGCTCACAGAATAAAGCCCCTCACACAGCACTGTCAACTTTGGGGGGAGGCAGCTGCACCTTATGGGCTCCCCCCATGTTTCTGCTGTAGGAATGTGGCTGAAGAAGGCATTTGCCCCTATACCAGCAGAAAATCGTATCTGCCACCAACCAGCCTCATGCCAGCACCTGGCAAGGAGATATTCTGCCTCTCGGACTAGCTCTGCCCCCACTTCCTCCAGTGCACTGTTCAAGAAAGAAGCGTCCCCTTTTTCTGAGCTTCCTCCTGGTGGTGGTTTTCCTTTGCCATTTGGCAGCTGTGCCACTCAGCTCTGGATCTTCTCGTGCCTGAATTTTGGGCATAGTGTCTGCTGTGCTGCTCCAGCTGACCCCCTGGCCTGTGGACTGACAGTACGAGGATGGGTGGGAGGTAAATAATAAAGAGTACACAGCAGAGATATGGAGCAACCTGGAGAGGTTGGTGAACTAGCCTCATCTCTACCTGTCTAGCTCATTTCTGGCTGCTTGTAGGTGATGCAGTTTCTAGTTTAAAGCTCTGAAGGGGCTTTTCTTCGTCGCATTCAGACCTTGGCCTGCTCGAACAAGATTCTTGTGGGCCCTTTGTCAAACCCAAGGCCAGACCCTGCAGCTCTCCCCAGTGTGGGACTCCCACTGACTCCTAGGACACTTCTGTGTATGCAGGATTTGCAGGATGCTCCAGGAGTGTGGAGGAGTGAACAGCCCTTTGGCTGATTGTGCAATCTCTGGTTTAGGGTGCTCTGTAATGGCTCGGGAATCCCAGCCTTGGTTCCTGGGCCCAAGCCCATGTGGCTGCTCTCTGTCAGCTTCTGTCCTGCCCTGGGTTTGGTGGGTGGATTATAAATGATTCTGGAGCTAGCCAGCCCCTCTATTGGAGTCTGAGGGGCATGTACACACACCCTCCATGCCTGTAGCAAGAGCATGTAGTACACATGCAAAATCCCACATTAGAATTTCATAAACACACCAGGACACATGGCTACATCCTCCTAATCTGCCTGCAGCGGCCCTCGTTTCTTCACACACACACACACACACACACACACCTGTCTCTTATACACATCTAGATGTGTATAAGAGACAGCCATAACACAGAGCCCTGTGTTCATTGTGTTTTCCACATTAGTGGCCATGGAGAAAAATGCAGTGAACACAGGCAAAGATGCATGCAAATAAAAATGAATATCAAACCCACATATACAGGTACAATTAGTTGACC
>QEPC01002020.1:1932244-1965485 GCA_003113815.1 Sphenodon punctatus
CCCCCCCTAGCCAAAAGCCTGACGGAACAGCCAGGTCTTACATAGACGCCGAAACAGCAGGAGAGTGGGAGCCAACCGAGCCTCCTTCGGGAGCGAATTCCACAGCACAGGGGCGGCCACCAAAAAATATCTAACATCGGTGGCCACCCACCTCGCCCGGGGAACCTCCAAAAAGGCTCCAACTAACAATCTCAAGGGTCGCATGGGCACACGGCGAGTGAAAATATATCCCTCACTCACCTACACTGTGCCTGTACGTAGGACCTTGTATTTGGTTGTATTAAAAACACATGTAGAGATGGTGTCAGTTCACTAACCAGTCCAGATTGTTCCATATAATGTCTGTGCCCTCTTTATTATTTACCCCTCCACCCATCTGTGTGTCATCCACAAACTATAGCAACAACGATTTGATATTTTCTGTTGATGGAAATACTGGATTACATTGTGTTTACAACAAATCCTTTGTGGGACCTCACAAGAAATACCCCATTAAAGAACAATTTCCCATTTAGAGTTAGATCACAGAAACAATTCTCAATCGATTTAGCTTTTGATATTGCTTAGTGCTAATTTTTGGATCAGAACTTCAAATACCTAACCGAGGACAAAATCTATGACAGCAGCACAGTCCGTTATCAACAGATCTTGTCAGCTCATCAAAACATGAAATCAGGGTTGTTCCTTCACTTGGCATGAATTATACTTCTGACCTCAAATCCTTGTCCTATAATTTAATACTTAGCCACAATATCTGACGCTTCATTCACACGTGAGTTCCCTTGGGACATTTCCCCCCATAGTAGTAGTAATAATATTTCTATGCATACAACCCTTCTCCTGCCTCCCCCACCCCACCAAATGGCTCTTGGACCACTTCGCAAAGCCATACAATAAAATACAACAATTTAAAATCCACATTAAAATGATGCAAGCAGCAGAGGAGAATCCCAAAATGCAATTGCAGGCGCTTTTACTGGAGTTCTCTTATCTCATGCTTGTGCGAGACAGTAGAACAGCGGTAGTTAGATGTCCCTCTTATTTTTCCCTAAAACAGTCCATTACCTAAACCCATCAAGCTGACAGGCTGAGAGGTGCTTGAGTGCCAGTTCTACTACAGAGCTGGGCAAATGGTGGCTTGAGAGCCATGTGTGGCTCTTGGACACCAGTCCTGCATCTCTCACCAGATGTGCTTGCTGCCTGGGGGTGACCATGCGGCTCCCTCAGAAGTAAGAGAAGCTGGGCCACCATTTTGGCTGCCAGGGCCTCATGGGGGTGGTGGGAGCATGCCCTGTGCTGCTATTGCTGCTTGAACCCACCAGAACACCTGGAAGCCAGAGCTTTGAGGTGAAGGCGGAGCTGAAGGAAGCAGTGCTGCCCCATCTCGGAGACGGGGATGGGGGAAGGCACTATCAGTGTAATGCATGTGGTGGCTCTTCTCCCAATGGGAGTTTTGGTATGCAACTCTTGGGTTTGGGAATTTTGCCCAACCAGATCTACTTCATCATAGATCCACTCTGTACTCACACGTAGATGAAGCAATGAAGCTTATGGACAGCACTAAGTCGCACAGGAAAGGAAGCAGCATATTTGGTCCCACTCCACCTTCCTGCACCCAGCAGAGGAGCACTGGCTGAGTGGTGGCCTGGAAGGCATTGAAGGCCAGCTCTGTGATGGCACAATGCCACGGAACACTTGTTTCTGCAGCAACTTCACATCCAGGAGACAGGACTTCTGCTCAGGGCAGAGGCCCCAACTGTGGGTTGCGATCTGATGTAGATAGGATCCAAATCCCAGCCAATACTTGATACGCCCTGCATCTTTGTTAGTACTTGAGGAATTTTATTTAAGCGTCAAAGTGAGGCCATGCAGGCCAATTTGGGAATGGGTTTCCTAGTCAGATTAGACACCCTGCTACATGGAGGACACTTCAAAGGTCATCTAATCTAACCCCTGGCGTAGTTATTTACCAGCCTCAAACTATCTCTTGTGTTCTCTAACAAATCTCCAGTGAAGGAGACTCCACAGTTTCTGTCTTCTAGTCAGGTTCTTCCCTGCCTTCCTTTAGCTTGAGCCCATGGCCTCTCATCATACCCTCAGTAGCATGGGAGACTGTTCTCTTTCTGCATTAAAACAATCTTTCAAGTATTCAAAACAGTCGTCATACGCATCTACCCCATCCCACCCGTAGTGTTCTCCAAGCTTAAACACACCCAGTTCCTTCAACTTCTTTTCATTCTAACCCTTTTATCACCATTGTTGTTCGCTGGATCTTTTCCAATTTCTCCATCTTTCTTAAAATGAGGTGTCCAAAACTGGACCTAACACTCCAGCTAAGGACTAGCCAACACTGTAGATAGTGGTGCAATTACTTCCCATGTCTTCCAGTGACCATATTAGTATAAAGTAGGGTTTGCCATGTTGGTCCAAATATAGGCAATAGAGACAAAGTAGTAAAGTGATCTCTTTTATTGGACCAACTACAGTTGGTGGAGGTTTGCAAGCTTTCAGACGTCACCGGGTCCTTTGCCAGGCAGGTCTGGAGATGAAGGACCCTGTGAGATCCAAAAGCTTGCATACCTCCAACAACTGTAGTTGATCCACTTTGTCTCTAATGACCATATTGTCCACTAAGCAAAGAATGTTTTCTAGTCTAGACACCAGACTGGGCCCTAAAGACAGGGGTTCTGTTCTCTGCTCTTTCACAGACTCCCACAGCAAATCTCATGGAGGGACAGTATCCCCACTATAACTGCTGGCAAACCTTGGGCTCATCTCCTCAGCTGTAGGACTGGGTGATATGGCTCCCAGCATATGGAGGAGGGAAACTTGGTTAACATTTGTGGGGATCACATAGTACTGTGATGGGGTGCAGAGGAAAGGCAGCTGGAAACGCAGAAGTGGAAGATCACAGGACCAAGCAGGACAAACTCAGCAGCTTTAAGAGACACAATCTTCTTTAAAAAGCATTTTCTCTTTTAATTGTTAACCCCCCTCACATCCCAGAGGCAGGGCCAGACAGATGGTGGAAGGTCGGGGCTGCTATGGTTTTGAAGCTCTCTCTTTGCATACTGGCTCCATCTGCTGGCTACAGTCATGAGACCCAGAGGAAATTGAGACCACCTGTCCTGTGGCCCAATCCTGTTCTGAGGCCAGGAATTGACTGCAGGCCTTTAGGGAGTGCAATCAAGAAAGAGAAAAGCCACCCGCTCATTCTGCCTTACAAGCTTCCTTTCATGCTTGGGGCTTCTTCCCTGAATGAAGGACACAAAACCTGCATTCCTCACAGACATTGAAGTTAGAGACTCAGGAAACCACTGGCTCCGAGGCAGCTCACAGTCCAGCTGTGCCAGGCAAAACGGGGCCTTTCCCAGTAAACAGGTGGTTCAAGAGCATGGCCTCTGCTTTTGCACCACTTGTGCGACCCCATTAAACACATCTCTGAGCCAGCAGAGCAGAGAGTCTCAGCACCCAACAGGTAGAAGCACCAGTCACTGTTCTTTGGTTCATCTGGAGTCCGTGGTCAGAGTGCCCCACGGCAGCCTGGCTGCGCTGGCTTGGCAAAGTGTCCTGGCTGCTCCCCTGCTGCATGACCTGAGCCGCAGCTTTTAGCAGCTGTGGCTCACAATCTCCATTCATGCTAGGACATGGAATTCAGTCCAACCCAAGCTCTCTCTCCCCCAGTATGCCAAAGCACATGGAGTGGCAAAAGACCAGTGTTGTCCTGTGATCTTACTTATTGCCACAGCAGCAGCAGGGAGGTTGCTGCTCATTCTCAGAGCTCATACCTACCAGTCTGGGTGGCACAAGGCCCCACATGGTGCCCTCTGGTCTCCAAGGCTGAAGCAGAGGGGGGAGGCCCTTGTCCTGTACATGACACTAAATAGATTTGAATTTGGGTTCTGTCTTCTCCTCCAGCGCAGTAAAATGGGTCAGAGAGCGCTCTGCCTGGCCAAGGAGGCAACTCAGTCTGAACAAAAACACACGACATTTTATTAACAGTGGAGATGGACTCTGGACACTGTCACCAACCCCTGGGTGCACCCTCCTGCTTGTGGCAGCTTGATGGGCTTCTATTCTGTGCCACCTCTATAGCCTGGAGAGCTATGCAGCCACCTCTGAGCAGAGAAGGACAGAGGGCAGGCACCTGGGGGAGAAAGCACTTCATAATCCACAGGCAAACAATGGTCATGGCAGGACACAACTCCCCTTATGCTGGAGAGGCCACTAGGAGCCAAATGAGGGTGGGAGAAAGGGAGGCTCTAGCTGCAGTTCTTGGGGAGGCGATAGACCCCACCAGAGTAGATGAGCTGCTGGTCTCGCACTTTCTTCTGGAGGAAGCTCTGCAGCTCCTGGAGGTCGATCTCGGTCACCATGGGGCCTGTCATCACAAACATTTTGAGCATGCTGTGAATTCGCTCCAGGGAGAGACTCTCTAGATTGGTCAGCATGGCCTGAATGTATGTCCAGAAGAGCTGCAGGGAAATACAGACAAGGGGTAAACCCACAGCAAGCACCTCAACCCAGGTAGGAAAGTGGAGGGGGTGTCCTATCCCTTGGGATAGGGTGTGGGGCTGCCCCTCTGCCATTCACTCCGCTCTCTACGGCCCAGTCGTTTGGCAGCTCCTGTGCATGGGCAGCATGGAACCACAATGTTGGGGGAGACACTGCAGGAGGGCTGGGGCTTTCCTCCAGCCTGGCCTGTAGCATGCGTAGCTGAAATTCCCCGAGTGCACAGCACCTTTCCCCAGAGCAACGAACAAACCCCACTCCCTCCAGGGCCACGTCTTCAGAGCAACCCTCTCTACTCTGCCCCCCCAGGGCACGGCCACCCATGAGATCTTCTGGCGGAGGCTGGAGGTATGGTCACATGAAACATAGCGGGGAGGAGGGGGGTGTTATTTACTCAAGGTTATTTTACCTCAAGAAAGCTACCTCCCACTCACACATCACTGCTAATCATCGTCGTCATGGATGTACGCACACCCCGCTAGCCCCCATGGCTATTACCCCTGGGCAAAGTACTAGAACACTGAACAGGCCCAGAGGCAAGTACCCTGGCACAACCCCTCACAATTCTTGGCTGTTCACATGTCAATGCTAGGGAGTGACATTAGGCCTTTAGGCTGTCCCACCTCATGCTGCTCCTTCCAGCTCAAGAGCAGCTGTGGCAATCCTGGCTTAGCCAAGGGGACTTGGGCTGGAGAGCGACTATTTCAGGCCAGAGGATCTAGGCTTCTTGCCAAGACCTGAACTCTCAGAACTGCGTGACACCAGGGATGCTGCCTGTCACGGCCCTGAGAACCCCTGGCTCCCAGGCGTGGCCCATCCCCACGCTGCAGAGTCACCCGCCCGAGCCCTGGCACAGCTAAACAAAAGGGCCATCATCCCCAAGGGAACCGACTGCAGGAGGCCTCACAACCCTCCATCTGCCGCAAGCAATGGCAGCACCTGCAACTCCTCCTCTTTCTGGTCAGCCTGTGAGGCCATGGCAGAGTCGCCTTCCTCGTCGCTGTCTATCAGAACCACCTTCTCCGCCCGGTCCTTCTGCTCCTCCTCGATCACAGAGAAGGTGCCCTGGGGCTCCTCACGCAGCACACCCTGCTGCAGCCACAGGGTCATCTTTCGCCTCAGCGACGTCACGGGCACCTTCAGCACCTCACTCAGCTCTTCCAGCGTCCACATACCTGGAAGAGGCCACAGACACCGCGACAGTCAGTCACCAGCTCAGGAGACAGACACTCACCCCTGCAACAAGCATGCAGCCAGCTCACAGGCTCTACAGCAGGCTGCACTCCACAAGCACTGCCACTGCCACTGCCAGGCTGGAGACTGCAGGCCCCTCACTCTCCCTTCTCCAACCACCAGCAAAATCCACCCTAGTAGAGGAAGATGCAAGAGTTCCCCTATTGGACGCAGCTGGAGTAACCTGCCCAGCAAGGCCTTTGCAGTTAGGGGCTGGCTTGTAGGCTGAAGCAGGAGAGTTTCTATCTTCTCTCTTGTAACAGGACACTTGGCACCTCGAATACGAAGCCAGTCCTTTCTGGAGTTCTGTTGCATGTATGACTTCTACACCTTACAGCAATGAGCTGCTAGAGCAAATTGAATGTGGTCTAAATAAAATATTTTCTTGTAAATCTCAGCCGTGCTGTTTGTCTGTGTCACTTGACAGAGGAACTGACTCTAGTTCCTCTGCTACATCCCTTTGATCTGTACAATTCCTAGTCTGTTCGGTTTCCCCAAGTCTTCAGTCACCCCCTGCCTAGGCAAGTGGACATGCAGCAGGCTGGCCCAGGAGAGGGGACTGTTGCAGCATCTGATCGAGGAATAGAGACGCTGTCATTCTAGAGAGGGAAGTCAATGGCACAGTGAAAGGACTACTGTGCACTGACTAGCAGCTCCGCCAGACTCTCACCAGGCAGCACTATGAAAGCAAAGGAGTCATGTTAGGGCTCTGTTGTGGCTCAAAGCCCAGCCTGTGCATGCATGAACTATTCCAGCCTGTCCGAACCAGTGGACCCCACAACAGTATGCCTAAAGGGAGAGCTCACTCTTGGTCTGGAAGTGCAGGATGATGGCTGCATGCACAGGAGACACCGACAGGGAGAGAGTGCGATCTGCCAGCTCCACATCCAGGTTCACCAGACCTAGGTGATGCTTCCAGTTCAGTGTCCTCATGGCCTGAAAAAGACAGAGGTGGTTGCTCAGCTCCTTTCAACCAGGAGGGGGCAAGGAAAGGGTCGGGGGCACCACCTCATTGATGCCAGATCCAAAGGTAGAACACACTTAGGCACCAAAGCAGCCACTCAGCAGCCTTGCCAGACACCCCATGCTTCAGTGCTCAGCCCCTCCTGGCACGGTCAAACAGCAGCAAACGGGAAAGGGGGCTGGAATGAATCCTCATGGGAAAGTGGGGCAGTGTGACTGGGCCCCAGTGTCTCAGCAGTGAGGTTACACTTTGAGCAGGTGTCTCCAAATGGCTGTGGACCAAGCTACTCCCCTAGGAACTTGCTCCTCGAGGAAATATTGCCTGGAGGCCAGAGAACACAAGCGTGTACCACACTCAGCATGTGCGGCAGGAAGAGGGGCAAAGAAATATTGGCTGTCGGGGCAAAGGTGATCTCTGGACCTCCCGGTGCACCAAAGGGATCCCTCAAGCTTTCTACACTCAGTCCCGAGAGATGGGGAGGCAGGGAGTTGGGAAGGAAGGAGTGTTCCAAGTAATTTGGAAGTAGGGTCAGAGAGCATTGAGTTCAGGAGATGCAAGATTTCCTTCTCATTTGAACCTGAGGCTGCCTCAAGAGAATGGCTCTGCACACTCAGCTATTTGTTTTGCTGCTACCTTCTCTCTGCTTTAATCCTTTGAGTACTTGCTGTGCTGGCTTAGCTGCCGAGCTGCAAGGGGAATTCAGCCTGAGAGAGAGGAGAATCTCTCACCTCCATCCCCGATCAGTGTCTTGCCCAGTGGGGTCTGGACTGAGGTCTCTCTCCCATTAGGAGAGTTGCAATGGTCCCTGGCTAGGGGAAGAGGAGGGGAGCTGTCCTAGGACACAGACAGGCTGGTGGAAGTGCAGCTAACACAAGTGGCTGTGCACCAGCACCTGGGGAGGGCACAAAGATGCAGCTTTGAGGTTTGGGACCTGCTACTGGGTTGCACTCTCTCTGCTGACTCTTGGTGGAGCGAGACTTGAGAGCAGGAGCTTGTCCTCCCTGCCCCGATACAGCGGCCCCTCCCACTTGCCCTCTTGCGCTGGCTGGCTGTGCCTCAGGGCTCCTGTACCTTCAGCTTCTCATACTTCTTAGAATAGGCCTCCATAGCTTCCTTGATTTGCTCTGGAAGCTCCAGCTTCTCTTCCTTCAGCGGTGGCCAGAACTCACTGGACAGGATGACAGCAATGAGGCTTAAGGGAGGCCTCTCCTCTTCTGGGAGCTTCTGCTCCTCATCGCGGATGTTGGTGTTAATCCGCCGTGAATCCGCCATGTCCTACAGGGGAGACACAGGAGACTGAACCCTGCTGAAAGTGCCAATCCCCTGGCATGGAGGCACCACAGGCCAGCTGAAGAGCACATGAGAAGCGAGTGGTGGCTTGGCGCAGCGAGGACATACTCCTACTGTAGGATCGGCACTGATGGGAAGGACTGTGTCCCTGCTAGTCACTGGGTGGGGCGGGCAGCAGAAATGGTATCTCCAGTTTGATAAAGCTGGTTGCCCAGAGCCAGGCAGGATCACCGACGCCTTGGGCAGTTTGGGAATAAACAATAATGGGGAGGAACCAGGTGAGCTGCTAAGTCAAAGGATTTCGTAGTTCACCCCCAGCTCCTTTACCATCATTGTGCCTGAGCCAGATGATTGTATTCAGCTCTGGAAGCAACTACCTTCTGGTGGGGAACGGAAGTGACGGGTCTTGCAGCCCAGGTTTACTAGGCACTGGGCTGCATCTGGACAGAAGGCCAGGGGGTTACTCCACGGCACCCAGCTAGACAGACAGAACATGCTTTGGCACCAATTAGCTTCCCTGCAGAGGCTTGGGTTGCTGCTTTCTCCACCTTCAGGCCCTGGTTCAAACCCAAGTGACAGGCACTCCCCACATGAGACACCCTAAGGGAAGGAGCCAACCCAAAGACCCTCAAGCCAGTGGTGAGAGCTGGTGAGGATGAACCTTGTGGGTACCCAGCCCCTGGCAGGGAGGTTACCTGGCTGTGCCAGGGGCTCTCGGGGATAGGAGACTCTAGCATGGCTCAGCAGCTGTTCAGGGGAGAGGGTGGCTACAGGATCTGCTGTCTGTCCACACCAGGTATTGGGTCTGGCTCAGTCTCCACTCCAGTGATGACTCCAGGACCAAAGCCCTTATGCTGCAGCAGACTGAGAACTTTAAAACTGACCCGGTGGCCTCCTGACCTCTCCCAGCTCCCTCTTCACCTCTACCACTCTCTCCTGATGCCAGGGCTCGGGCTCACAGCAAGGATCTCCCACTCTGGAACTCAGCCCAAACACCTACCTTTAACATGACCTCACAGTAGTGCATCTGGGCCTCCCCAAAGCGCAGCTTCAGCAGCTCCACATTCCGGATTTCCCTGGGACAAACCAAGGCAAAGGGCCCATGTGAGGTGGGGAGGAGTAGCACAGGAGAACAGTAGCTCCTGGCATCCCACCTCCTCCTTTGAACCAACTTCCTGGTGCTTTTGGTGGATGTTGCCAGGTGTCCTCATAAAGGAGTTCTCCCTCCCTGAGTCAGGGGCTTGGCTGGGAGGCTACTGCTGTAGGGACTGCTGGCCTATCATTACACAATACAAGCCATTCCTAGTAGATTAGCATTTCTATTGCTCAGTCCATCCATCACCTCAGAGCGTCTGGAAGAGACCCAGTAGCGCTACTCTCCAGAAGGGGAAGCGCCTTACCATGGTCACATAAGTCAGAGGCAGCACTGAAACAGAGGCCGGATTTCCTGACTTTCCCCCCTCCCCAGCATGCAGTGGTGCCTGCATGTCTCCAGTGCCCCCAAGTTGCTGTACCAATGAGGAGCTGCAATGCCACACTGCAGGCAGCAGAGCTCTAGTTCCAGGAAGGGGAACGACGCAACTCTCCCTGCCATACGCATAGCAACTCCATCCTGTCCTCCACTCAGTACACCCCCGAGTGCAAGCCCAAGACAGGGCGAACTGAGCTTCTAAAGCCATAGGGAGCGCCTTTCAAACCATCCCATCCCCTGAATGGGCCCTCATTCATCAAGGGGCAAAGTGGTCCTCTCCCAGTGCCACAGGCCACTTCAGTTGGGTGATGCAAGGGACTGAGCAGCCAGCAATGCTCCCATGGGGGAGGGTCACCTACAAGGATGATCTCAGGCTCAGGATACTTGGCACAGCAGAGAGATGGCTCTCGAAAAAGTCCGTCTTAGCCCTGGTGGGACATCCCCTCTCAGCACTCCCTGCGGCTGGGCAGGCTCTTACCTCTCTGCACTGTAGTTGAACTGGTGCAGCAGCCGATCAGCCAGTAGTGTGCGATACTCATTGATGAACAGGTCTTTGCTGCCATAGATGCTCACCAACAGGCTAATGATGTCTGAGGAACGGCGCTTGGAACTCGATTTCCCTAACAAGGGATGACAAAGCCACAGTGTGAGAAAGACAACAGGTCACGAAGGAAACAAGAGACAAATAATCTGCTCGTAGTGGGAGAAACAGAGCCTGAGGGACTGGTGCACCAGTTACCCCTTCCACCAGCTTCTGGGAAACTGGCTCAAACAGTCACTACAAGAAAAACCAACCATGGGCATTTTTAGACACACATTAAAGTTCCGGATGTTTCAATCTTCTGGGTTTACAAGTCCACAAGTAAGTTCTGAATTCATTTTTCACACACACTGCCCTGAGGCAGTTCCTGGATGCATTCTTTACACAAACACTGCCCTGAGGCAGCCTAAAGTAGCCGCAACTGTAAACGTGACAGACTGCCATAGAAACTAAGTGACCACAGCTGCCTGGAGCAAAGCAGTTTATCAGGAGAACCTTTAACACACAAAAGTTCTGGGAGAAGTTTCACGCAGAAGTTCAAAGATCCGGATGTTTAAGATCTGGATGAACGATTTAGACACACAGAAAGTTCTGGACGTTACAGCAAACATCCAGGAGTAACGCGTGTCTAAAAATACCCCATGTAAGAACATGGTCACAGCCAATCTACCCCAGTATCTTGTTTCTGGCAGTGGCCAGTACCAGAAACTTCAGAGTTAAGAATACAAGAACAGGGCATACAGGGAGTGATCCATTCCTCATCATTCACTCAGACTGGCAGTCAAAGAGGCTTAGGGACACCCTGAAAGTGTGGTTGCATCTTGCATCTCCTGACCATACTGTCCAATAGCCACCGAGGAGCGTATCCTGCATGGATTTCTCCAATTCTTTTTTGAACGTTCTTATACTACTGGCCTTCACAACATTCTACAGCAGTGAGTTCCACAGGTTAATTATATTGTGTGGAAAAAACTCTCTCTCCTTCCCTTCCTTTTGAGGCTTACTCTGTGCGCCTCTACTCCCCCCTCCATCTCCGTGTCGCTGTCATCTACCGCCCCCCTGGCTCTCGCTCTTCCTTTCTCTCTGAATTAGAGTCCTGGCTCACTTTCTTCCTCTCTGATGATACCCCCACTCTCATCCTCGGTGACTTCAACTTTCACGTTGATGTCCCTTCCCAGCCCCCCATCTCTCGTTTTCTCTTTCTAGCCTCCTCCTTCAACCTCCACCTTTGGACCAACTCCCCCACCCACGCCATTCTGTTGACCTTGTCTTCTCTAGAACTGCTCTGTCTATGATCTCTCCTTCGATCCTCATCCCATCTCTGACCACTTCCTTGTCTCTTTCAATGTCTCCCACTGTCCCCCCTCCTCTTCCCTGTCTCCACGCCCCTTCCGTGACCTGCAGGCCTTTAACCCCCTCTCCTCTCTCTCTCCCCCCCCTCAGTCTTCTCCTCCCGACTCTGCCATTTCTGCTTTCAATGCCTCTCTCCTCTACATGTGACTCCCTTCCCCCCTCTCCTCCTGCTCCCACAACCCTCATTCTTGGCTCACCCCCAGTATCCGCCACCTCCGCTTCTGCACCCAAGCTGCTGAACGCCTCTGGCACAAATCCCACTTTCATGCTGACTTCCTTCACTTCAAATTCTGTGTCTCCTCCCTTACTTCCGCTATCTCCCTCGCTAGACAGCATTACTATGCCTCCCGCATGGAGTCGTTTTCGAGACCCTCGCTGCTTGTTCTCCACCTTTGACTTCCTCCTCAAGCCCCCATGTCCTCCTCCTCACTCTTCTCTTTCTGCTCAGGATCTTGCTTCCTTCTTCACTTCCAAGATAGACAAGATTCGCCTCAACATTGCTTCCCACTCCTCTCTTCTTCCTACACTCCCTCCCCTCTCCCCCCTCCTCTCCTGTCCTGCTTCCGTCCCACCTCCCCTGAGGAAATCTCCTCCCTGCTCTCCTCCTCCAACCCTTCCACTTGCCCCCATTCTCTCCTGCCTCCTGACCTCCATTGCTTCCACTGTTGCCTCCTGCACATCATCAACCTCTCCCTCTCTACTGGCTCCTTCCCCTCCACCTTCAAGCACGCCACTGTCTCTTCTATCCTCAAAAAGTCCACTCTTGATCCCTGACCCTTCTAGCTATCGTCCTGTCTCACTCCTTCCTTTTGCTTCCAAGCTTCTTGAACGTGTTGTCTACTCCTGTGGCCTCGACTTCCTCTCTGCCAACTCCTCCCTTGACACCCTCCAATCTGGCTTTCTCCCCCTTCACTCTATTGAAACTGCTCTCGCTAAGATCACCAACGATCTTCTTGTGGCTAAATCTAATCGCCTCTACTCCATTCTTGTCCTCCTTGACATCTCTGCTGCCTTTGATAGTGTTGACCACTCATTCTTGCTGTAGTCCGTTCACTCCCTTGGCTTCCGTGGCTCTGTCCTCGACTGGTTCTCCTCCTACCTCTCTGACTGCTCCTTCAATGTGTCTCTTGCCAATTCCACCTCCTCCTCCCTTCCCCTCTCTGTTAGTGTTCCCCAAGGCTCTGTCCTTGGCCCTCTCCTCTTCTCTATCTATACTCTGTCCCTAGGCAAACTCATTGCCTCCCATGGTTTCCATTATCACCTCTATGGTGTTGACACTCAACTTTCTCTCTCTACTCCCTCTCTCTCTCCATCTATTCAAGCTCGCCTCACCAGCTGTCTATCTGACATCTCTACCTGGATGTCTCAACGTCAACTCAAACTCAACATGGCTAAAACTGAACTCCTTATCGTCCCCTCTCATCCTTCCTCTCCCTCTCCCTTGTCAATCCTCATCGACAGGGTCACCATCCTTCCCATCCCCCAAGCCCGTATATTAGGCTTCATCTTTGGCTCACCCCTTTCTTTTAAACCCTACATCAACTCTGTTGCCAAATCCGGTTGCTTCTCCCTCCATAACATTGCTAAGAGTCACCTTTTTCTCTCTGTCTCCTCTGCCAAAACCCTTGTTCATGCCCTGGTCATCTCTCGCCTCAATTACTGTAACCCTCTTCTCACTGGCCTCCCCCTTTCTCCCCTTATCTCCATCCAAAACTCTGCTGCCAGGGTCATCCATCTCGCCCGTCGCTTTGACCACATGCAGCCCCTCCTCTCCTCTCTTCACTGGCTCCCCCTTCCTGAACGAATCCTGCACAAGCTCCTAGTCTTCACCTATAAAGCTCTTCACAACCTTGCTCCCCCCACCTCTCTGTGCTAAACTCCCTCCGTACTCCAGTCCATGAACTCCACTCCTCCTCTGTCCCCTCTCTTGCCCTCCCATGCCTCCCCTGCTCCCCTAACCACCTTAGTCCCTTCTCCCTAGCTGCCCTCCACACCTGGAACTCCCTCCCTGCCCACATCCGCCTCTCCCCCTCCCTTTGTACCTTCAGATCCCTCCTCAAGAACCACCTCTTCCGCTCTGCTCTGCCCTCTCCGACTCCTCGCTTCCCTCACCTAACTCCTGCTGATACTCTCCATCCAGTACAATCTGTTACGTAAGTTCTGTGTACCCATATCACCACCACATGGACCAACCAGTCATCATTCTTGATGTAACCAAGACAAGCGCGTGCACCTGGGACCTCGCATCTTCGTGAATGTTACACTCCTTGTCTCTCCCTCTGTTCCCCTTCCTTTGTCTTCCCCCCCCTCCCCCAAATCTCCCAGATTGTAAACCCTAGCAGGGACGGGGTCTATTCCATTACTTTGTAAAGCGCCAGGTACATTGCTGGCGCAATTCTTGATAATAATAATAAAAATAAAAACTATTTCCTTTCATTTTAAGCCTGCTGTGGACACATTCATTGGGTGTCCCCTAGTTGCATAATGGAGCTAAAATAACACACTCTAGTCACTAGCTCCACAACATTCAGGATTTTATAGACCTCTCATATTCTTCCTCAGCCATTTCTTTTCTAAATTGAAGACGACTAATCTTTTTAACCCCTCACCATACAGAAAGCATTCATCAGACATGCAGCATGGTACAATCTAACCAGCATGGTTTCTGCAAGGGCAGCTCGTGTCTTGCTTTTATATTCAAATTCATTGAACATGTCAATAAAGCAGTTGATCAAGGAGCATCATCGGAGATGGTTTATCTAGATTTCAAAAGCCTTTAACAAGAAGCTAAGGGCTTAGCTGCTTAGCACTGGCAGTAACATTTGGAGCCATCACAAGTGTCACTGAATTGACAGGGACTTACATTAGTCCATGGGTCCCTCTGAACCGAACAGGACTTGTGTTGGTACTACGGGTATGCCCCAGTGTATTCTGCTACCAAAACTACTAAATTCGGTGAGCAGAATTATGCAGATTGAGAACATTATGCAAATTTTGATGCAAAGCTCTCTTTCTATATCTGCCTATCCATTTTTCATTCTTTACACTTTTCACTGGCAGGAATAATTTCAAAACCAAAAGGTTATGGCTTTTTTGTTGTTGTTGTTGATTTAAAAAAAACACCACATTTTGGGAGGAACAAAAGACCTAAAACTAAAGATATTGGTGTAAAACAAGCCTTCAAAATGATAAATTGTAATAAATTTCTCTGGCCGGTTCCTGTCTCCCCTTCCCTTGGCTGCTCTTCTCCTGGTGTCCAACCTGGATCAGCATCCACCGGGTCAGGCACCCAGTCTTCTGGCTCGGAGATGTCATCATCACTCTCTTGGCCATTCTCCAGGGTCACTGGGTCAGCTTTCGAGAGCTCATTTGCCAAGTCACCAGATCCTTCGGCATCACCCGTTAATCCGGCCACAATCTGACGCACAGTGTCTTCCCTGGTTCTGTCAGAGAAAGCAGGAGACATGTAGCCCAGGCACGACACATTGTGCAGCCTGCCCCAAGAGTCGAGGAAGTGCCTCCTTACCTCAGATACTTCCGAATGGGCTCACAGGCGACCTCCAGGATAACCATGGAGGGGTCTAACTCCCGCAAGGCTTTGATGGCTGAGATGTAGAGAGTAATGATGTCTGAAGTGTTCACTCCTAAATCAAGGCAGCGGGGGGGGAAGAGGAGACAAGTACAGTATGAGACAGGCTGTAAATGCTTCAGATGCAGGTGTTTCATAGAATCATAGAGTTGGAAGGGACCTTGAGAGTCATTTAGCTTGAGGGTCCTATGCTTGGATGCAGGAGGACTACAGCTACAATGTCTCTGACAGGTGGCTGGTTCAACTTTTTTTTTTAAAACCTCCAGCGATGGAGAGCTTACAACCTCCATACTTGTCCAGAAGTAACAAGGATCTAAGCAAAGGTTTCTACCCCTCTGTTGCAAAGGAAGGCCTAGAAACAGGACTGCAGAGTGCTCTAGAGGCAACATAGCCTGTGGATGTTCAACTTGGACTTCTCCTATTCCTGTGCAGCTCATATTCACTCTGCTGCCAAGGCTGGTGGCCACTTCTCTTAGCATAACATTGCTAAAATCTGTTCCTTCCTTATTGCTCCCACTGCCAAACCTCTAGGCCACGTTCTAGTCATCTCCCGCCTTGACTACTACAACCTCCTTCTTATTGGCCTCTCGCCTTGACTCTCTGGCTTCTGTTCAACATTCTGCTGCCAAGGTCATCCACTTTGATCCTGTTCAACCCCCCTTCCTCTTCCCCTTCAGCTACAGTACAAAGTAGTTGTCTTTACCTTCAAGGCTCTTCATGATCTTGTTTCTTCCTATCTTTCTGCACTCATTTGCTGCTATATTTCCATGCAGGCATAGTTCCTTCTTTGCCAACCCCCTTACCCACCCGAGAGTTTCCTGCTCCCATGCTGCTCCCTACACCTGGAACTCTCTCCCCAAACACATATGCTCTGCTCCCTCTCTCCTGACCTTCATAATCCTCCTAAAAGCCTCCCGCTTTCATCACGCTTTCGCTAACTTCTCTGCCCCAGTAATGTGTCTCCTTTCACTGCTTTACTCTTCAGGATCCACCGCCTCCCCTGTAATTAAGCTAAATGTGTGCACCTGCAACTTCATGACTGTCTCTCTCCCTTGTCCATCCTAGATTCAAAGCCCCTGTGGGCAGGGATCTGTTTCTAATCATGGCTGTTCAGTGCCAGGCACGTTGCTGGCACCGCATAAATAATATCAGCACCTAGCTGTGCTGGGGCTCCTACCTGGGTGAAGCAGCCGCATTTCTAGGGCACTTTTCAAGGAGTTCAGGAGCTGTTGTCGCTGATTGGTCCTTTCCAGGCAGTACTTCAGATCCTCCACTGCTGGCTTTGACTCTGGGAAATCTGCAGGGCAAAGGGCATGTCAGAGACTGGACTTGCCGAGCCAGGCCACGCAGTGGGAGGGGAAGTCGGTGATGACAGGCCACAACAGCACAGTCAAGGTTATGAGGGGAACGAGGGTTGGCACTGGGTGGCTGGGCTGAGCAGTCAGGCAGGAGGCAGGATAAGCATGGAGCAGCTCCAAGTTTGGGGGGAGGGGAGGGAGCACGGATTCAGAGTCAGCGCAGCGTGGGCAGGAGCCAGAAGAAAGCAGCACATTGCAGTCACCTCGGATGATGCTGAACAGCTCCTCGATGCGCATGCTGGCGTAGATACGATAGAAGAACCTCTGGACATGGCACCGCCAGCGCTTCAGGGCACTGCTAGCTTCTGGGACCGAGCGGGTTGTGAGGCTTTCCTGGAGAAACACTTTGCTGAGCCAGCCGATCACCTTCTCTATCCACTGCACAAGACGACAAAGGAAAGACTGCCATTCATACAACTCACTCCCAGAACTATTATTATTAATATTAATATTTCTATAGCATTTCAGTGTTCAAAGTGCTTTCCAATCCCTATCCAGTTCACCCTCACAACCCTGTAGGTAGGTATTATTCCCATTTTACAGCTGAGGAACTGAGGCTGGGAGAGGCCACTCAATGAGTTCATGGCTAAGATAGGATTTGAACCCTGGCCTCCCAGGTACAGGTCCAACATCTCCAAAACTAGGCTACACTGGCTGTCTGATTCACAAGCCTCTACTATCTCCTCCTTCACATCCCTTCTCAGAGGCCTGCCCTGCTCCCCCACCTGCAAGCCATCAGGGCTAGTTGGGGACAGCGGATATTGAAAGCAACTAAAATATCGGCTGATGCCTCACCCTGTTCATGTTTGTTGTTCACATTCCTAAAGTGTGAACTCCTTGGGGGACACTGGGTGCCTCTGCTTTAGTTGTGTTAGAGAAGAATCCTCAAATGCTGCCATTTTGTGAGTGTGTGTTCCAGCCTGGCAACTCCTGTGTGCACAGAGGACACTGGGTACCTCTGAGGGCACACAGGAGTTGCCAGGCTGGAACACACGCTCACAAAATGACAGCATTCAAGACTGAATTTGAGAAGAGTTCTATACATGGCAATAAACCCAACTACCTGGGGTCTGGAGGCTGCCCCAGTAGGACCCCAGCCACTGGAGGCTTTGGGGGACATTCTAGGGAGCTTCTGGATGCATCTAACACTATACCATGACCTTTCCGTGGGGCAGGCCAATACTGCTGCTGCATTTTACCAAGGACAAGATTCCGAGGCCTGTGATTGTATCACTAGTCTCTTTATATTTGGTGCGGTTTAGAAAGCACCTTGTAACTTGGTGCCCTGACCAGCAGAATCCAGTCCACACAAACACTCTCAGTCTTCTTCATCAGCTTCCTTCATTACCAACGTTTCCAATAAACAAATGTTACCCTTGGTCCCAAAGTCCAGCAGCCCCATTCTCAGGCCTTCAGCTGCGAGACACCCCCCTGTCCAGTCTGAGCTTGGGCTTTGATCTTCCCAGCTCCAGCACAGCCTACTCCAGCAACTCCCTGGCCTCTACCTTTCCAGTCCCCATAAGGCCTTTATAGTCCGTTCACTCCCACTGGCCAGCAACTTTCCCCCCTTCCCCTAGCTGGGACAGTCAGCTGACGACTCCTCCCGAAAGGACCCAAAGCAGCACTCCTGATTCTGGCCATGCAACATACCTCCATGAGCACCAGGAGGGAAGGGGGCACAAGGGGGTGTGGTTGCACACCCCCAGCTCCTGCCTGGCCTCGCCCCTTCTGAGCCCTTTCGACAGGGCCACATTTGAAATGGGCAGAATAAAGGGGCTCTCCCACCCCGCCACCCCCAAATGTGTGTTGGTGCCCCATGTACCTCCTGGAACTCATTGAGGAAGGAGCGCTCATACTCGGCCCGGCACCTCAGCTCCATCCGCTCCTCAATCATTCTGTGCAGGATGGTGGTGACGGCATCAGCGCTCACCCGCTCCAGCAAGTTTAACTTGTGACTGAAAAGACAGACAGAGAAAGGGTAACAATGGGCTGGGGAAGGAGGGAGGGGCACAGCAGTCTGCAGAGCGGGTCACATTAGGAGATGGGCATTCTCTGTCTTGCTAGATCTCAGAGTGGTGGGCAGCCTAAGCGAATCAGAGAGCCACTGGTCCAGGCTTTAACACATGCCAAAGGCTGCAAGACCCACTGGGCTCTAAGAATAAAGATGTCTTTTTATTCCGCTTAAGCCAGCTACTTATTGACTTAAACACAACACAAATAAGACTTTTTTATTCCAAAGTGCTGCCTGCACAGACTGGCATTGAAGTAACCACGGGCGTGAACTGGAACACACGGAGTCACTGCAGTGCTGGCTTCCCTGTAGACAAACATTTACCCTTAGCTGCCCTGCTTTCTCTCTCTTCTTACAAGGTAGCAAACCCACTAGCTCTCCAGCTAATGACAGCAGAATCACTGTGGACAAACCGCAATACTCTCTAAGAAGGTCAAGGCTGGAAGGGAGAACTCCTCTCCATGACAGACTCCCCTGGGGGAAGGCAGAAGGGTGAGAGTCTGACCAGACAATGGAGACAAAGGAATGGGGAGAGGGAATGCCTCAGTGTTGGCAAAAAGCATCCCCCAAATGGAGAAGAGGCAGCCACAGAAAGCTTAAGAGAGAGGGCGGGAGTACAGAAAAGAAGGGAGTTTTCTCAAATGGGTGGCACAGGCAAAGGCACAGTTTGGGAGCGAAGGCAGGGGCACAGAGGGTCACAGGCAGGGACAGGAATGAGCACACAGCTGAGCCTAGAAGCAAGCACCCAGAGAAGAGTGGTAATGGAGGTGAGTGCACAGCCTATTAATATACAGTAGCTGGTGGTGGCGGCAGGAAGAGTAAAGCTTAGCATATAGGAACAGTAACAGTGAGAGACAATAATGGGTAAAGGACATGAATGCAGGCACTTACTGATTTGTTTAAAATTCCCATCAACTATGAATGTCTTATTTCACTTTTTGGCTAGAGAGGCATGATCCGCAGCTGGGTGAAACGGTAGAACTTTGGGTAAAATTGCAGAACTTGCCTCTGGCCAGAAAAGCTTTTACTTGTGGTCACAAGGGAATGAATAGTTAAATCCAGCCCTCTCTCCCCAAACATCTTTGACACCCCCCAATCAAAACGTAGAGGTGAATACAAAGCATTAGTTTCCCTTTGTAAGTCATCTCTAAGGTCCCAACAACAATGTTAACTAGGTCATGTCACCTCCCTGTCCCCAGCATTAAGTATTCCCTTTTCCTCATATTAAAAACAAGTGTAGCCATGATGCAGGAACATTCATTGGGGAGGAGGGGCCTTTTTCTGGCAGACACACTGCCTTTCAAGGGCAAAAGCATCCGAACAATCAAAGACTCAAAGCCCATCTTGAGGGTTGGGCACTGCTCTTACAGCTCTGAGTAACCCCAGAAGCTGCTGATAAAATCCTGCCTGGCTTATGTATTTGTTCTGTCCACTGGAGCCCAAGGGATACGCACAGAATCTCGTTGAGCTGTTGAAACTGTTCCATGGCTGTGGAACACCAACACCGCTCCTTCTTGATGCCGCAGCCCATGCAGTACTGGCTGCCTCCTCCCTCCTCTGTATCGCTCTCTTGTTCATTTTCACTCATGCTGCTCTCAGACTCGTTCATTCTGTCTTCTCCCTTCTTCCATTGCCGCATGTAGATCTTGAAGGTGCGGCTATAGAATTGCTGGATCATCTCCTGGAAGGTCTTTGTAGTGGAGAAGAAGAGGATGGCTTTGAACATGGTGTACACCTTTTCTCGCAGTATCTGGGAACCTGTCCCAAGCAGCAGTCCTGCTTTGGTCCATTTCTCTAGAAGGTCCATACTGTTGAGGTAAGGGTCTAGGCGGCACTGGAGCAGGAGGAATGCATCCAGGAGGAGCAGGGAGCATTGTGGTTCTTCAGCTGTGTTTTCGTACTGGGCAATGCAATTCCAGAACTCAGGAGCTATATTTGCCTGAAGGTCTGTCTGTAAAACTTCCAAAAACCACTCTTCCAGAACAGAATGCAAGTCGTAGCGCTGCAGCACCTCTACGGCAGCATGCAAGTCATTCTCCTTCAGGGAACATGCTGAACTGGATCTGGGCGCTGCCTAAAGAGAGAGAGACTGAGTTCAACACAAACATGGGCACCTGCAGAGTTCCTGGAAATGGACTCTGTATGTCAGGATCTACGAAACATTTGACAAGGAAAACAGCAGGAAGCCACTATTAACAAAGCAGAGTTAAGATGGTCTGGCTATCTGCACTGAACTTCCACATTTCCAAAAGTTTGGCCTTCTTACAAATACAATCTTAACTCTGAATATCCTGGGCTGCCAAAGTCCTCAACAGGATTACTGTTTTATACTTGCATTGCAGTACACCTTCAGGTTAGTCAGGTCAGGGTCCCAAGATGGCAGGTGCTAACCAGATACACCAACACTGCATTTACACATCCTTGGCACCTTAACACAACTTAAGCAGAAGGTCCTTTGAGAGTGACTGGAGGGTGTGATGTGCCAATTCCAGTCAATCGGCTAGGTAAAGCAATGGAAATTTAACCGCACTCTGGGGTCAATAACTGTTTAATCTCCTTCTAAGCTGCATATTTTTTTACAACAGAAATTAAGCTTATTGGGGAGAACACCACACACACAAACAAGATAGCATACATGGTCCCCAGACCAATGGGGTCAACAAGGCCGTAATAAAGGATCTCCAACTGATCTACAAAACTAGCTAGAGCAAAGTACTTTTGGTAACTTCCAGTGCCAACACTGCTGCCATATCTGTAGAGGGTGTGGTGGAGCCTGTGAGCTGACCATAACAAGCGTGCACTAGGTATTGCTTCACCATGGCCAGCACATGTGCATTATAGTCATTCCTCTACTCCCCTCAGATGCCTCATGCGCCAAACCAGACTGCTTTGGGCAGCTGCAGCCAGTTCACAATGAGCATGGCGTAGGCCACAACCATGTCCAGCAGGTACATGGAGGTCCATGAGAAATTTTAAAGATTGACAGCAGCCAGCTGGTCTAAGAAGTTTGGGAACCGCTGCTCTAGGCATTAGGGTTCTGAGGTGAAAGTCAAGAGACCTGTCCTATTCTCAACTGTTGACCTGCTGTGGGATGTTGAGCCAGCAGATTCTCCCTATGCCTGCTTTCCCATCACACCCTTTGTCTATTGTCTGTCTCTTCAATTTACAGTGGACGCTCTCTGCAGCATGGGCCATTTCTCATTGTACGTCTGGGAAGTGCCCAGCACACTGGGACCTTAACCTGAGTTGAGATTGACTGGTGTTAATAAATAAAAACATGTGGAGAAGTTTCCAGATGGTGCAGGCTGTTCTACTCCTGGATCATACAATCTCAGAGTAACAGGGCATTTCTGCTAAAAACACTCAGTAGTGAAACAACAAAGCTTAATACGGAGACTGCATCCTGCAAAGAATTACATGTATAACTTTACTACAAAGTAGTCCCATTGACTTCAAGGTGACTGCTTAGTATTACAGTTAAATGCATGTATAAGTCTTAAAAGATTACTTCACCACACATCTCTTTGGAGACCAAAATCTCAAAGGTAAAGGGATAGTGCACTGAAGATCCTAAAAAAGCCACTTTGCTCCCAATTCAAACACCTTGGCTCAGAGCAGATGCACGGCCTCACTGGGCTTCTGCATCCCTATGGGGGTCTCTTACTCTAGTACCTGTGAATCCATTGGCCTTTCTACAGCTTGCGTTCTGTGGCAGCACTGGTGCCCTGTTGTGCTTTTCTGTGCCCAGGGATGGTGGTGAGGTAGTCTGCCCCTTGTACTATACTCAGCTGGCAGCAAGTCACCATTATAGACTCCTGTCCGTTCAAGACACCCACTCATTTGAAAACATAAGATTAGTTGACTGTAAACCAAAACGCCATTCAAGCTACTGAGCCAGTGGCTTGGGCATCCCCAACGAGGGCTACACAGGGGATGGCAAGCAGGACAACAACCAAAAGGCTGCTATGTGATTAATCCCTTTCAGTCACTGTGCTTATAAACTCTGTGTCAGGAGGCTGACTATCATTAGGGCACAACCTTAGCAAATTTAGAGAGAGTAACCGCTGTAAAAATCCATCCTCCTGCTTACTTCTGGTGGGTATATTTTTTTTGAAGAGGTGAGTGGATTTTTACAGCCCCAGGACTCTGCTCCCACTGCATGTCCCAGCCTGGCAAGAAGTCTTTTATGCTTGGCTAGTGAATGATCTACTTGTACAGCCATGGGAAATGGGGGTCTGCCTGTCTCTGACAGACAGGGGAGGGAGACTGTCACTTTCTACTTTGGCAACACTTTTATGACTTCTCTTACCAATAAAGCATCACTGAACTGAATTTAAACTGGATTGAAATCCATTTGACAGCCTGGCTGTGCTGATGGGAGCCTGTCTGCTTTGGGCAGCTGCAGTCAGTCCACAACGAGATGGACTAGGCCCACAACCACGTCCAGCAGAAGGTACATGGTAAAGCATCACTGAACTGAATTGAAACTGGAGTGAAAGCCGTTTGACAGCCTGGCTGTGCTGATGGGAGGGAGGGAGGGAGCCAAGCCTGACTGCATGGGCCCAATCCTGCCACCGCTCGGCGGCCCAAACGTGGCTGAGCAGAGACTCCCTCTAACCTCCATCAAGCACTTAGCGGCTGCGGTTTTCTTTCCCGAGCCGCTTCTGCGATTCCTACGCCGGGGTCCAGGATGATCAATAATAACGCATCCCATGGCCTGACCGGCTCCCCCAAAGGGGAGAGAGACTCGGAATCCCCACTAAGGGCCTGGCCTGGCCGCTCCGCTGCTCCCCCCAGCACCGGCTCTCACTCACCAAGCCCAGCGCGGCGGGCGGCACTAGGCCCGTGCTGAGTGTGTGCCAGGCCGCCGAGAGGTCGGGCCCGGGGGTTGGGGCCGCCGTCACCACCTCCATGCGTCCCCGCGCGACTGAAGTAGGGCGGGGCGCGAGAGGTGGTTGGGCCGGGGGAGGAGCTTGGGGGCGAGACAGGAGCGGAACCGGCAGCCGGGGCTGAGAGACCGCGCCTCCGGTTCGGGTCGCGATGACCCAGCAGGGGGCGGCCCTGCAGAGCTACAACAACGAGCTAGTCAAATGTGAGCGCCAGAGGGGGGGCTACCGGCTTGGGGAGCAGGAGGCGGCGGCGGCCTGCACGCAGTGCGGCCTGGGGAGAGAGCACCTGGGCCGCGCTGCCATGGAGACCGGGGGAGCGCCGCTCAGGGAGGCAGCGGGGACCAAGGAGGCCTGGAACCCCTTCATGTAAGGGAAACGCCTCTGATTCCCGAGCCCCAGAGCGTCCCTTGGGTTTGGAATGTGGCTCTGGCTACCCTGGGTGAGGAGGGAGCCCCTGGCCAGGCCTGCTTGGGGGAAGGAGGGTGGGGGAGCATGGGGTAGAGGTGTGGGACAGTGGGGGAGGCTAGGCCCAGGTGTGGAAAAGCGCTGCCTGGGGGGGCCATGGTGTGGCAGCCTAGGGCGAGGCCTGCTGCTGCATGGGGAGTTGGGAAGGAATGCAAAGCCTATGGGGTCTGCAAGGGGAAGTACTGACTTGGCTCGCCTGCTCTACCCAGGTATTGAAGACCTCTGTACCAAACGAGATGAACTGAACAAGCAGATCCAGCAGGAGGAAGAGGAGAAGAACAAGCTGCAGAATGACATCCGCATCCTGACCGAGAAGCTGGCCCGTGTCAATGAGAACCTGGCCCGCAAGATGGCCTCCCGCAATGAATTTGATAAAACCATTGCTGAGACCGAGGCTGCTTACATGAAGGTACTGGCTGTGGGGTTTCCCCCAAACACCTGTTGGATACCCCAAGAGCTTATATATGTATAGTATTGCAAAGTGCCCATTCAGTGCTCCCAGCCTGACACTGGGAGGGCCTTCAGTCCAGTCCTTGGCCTGAGAGCGAAGGCCAATCTGTGCTGTGTCATTTCATCAGTCCAGAATTTGGCTTCAGTTGAAATTCTCGTATCTTTCAGTAAAGGTTTCTTCAAGAGGCAGTTCAGTCTCCTGCCAATAGGCTCTTCAGAACCCAGGACGTCGGAGTCCAAACATCAACTCTCAGCTGCCAGGGAAAACAGACAAAAAACCCTGGGGAATGCATGATTTAAACTTTAGAGCTGTGTTACATTCCTTTCCCCTCAAGTTGCCTGTATCACTCTTTGCTGTGAAGCACTGGAGTATTGGGAATTGAGATTACTGGATTAATAATAATAATCTTTATTTTTATATCGCACCTCCCTACCATGGCACTCGGAGGGCTTTACATATAGCACAACCTCTAATCCTCACAACAACTCTGTGAGGTAGGTTAGGCTGAGAGACTATTGTGACTGGCCCAGGTCACCCAGTGAGTTTCTGGCTAAGGTGAGACTTGAATCCGGTTCCCCCTTACCTCTTGTTCCTAGTTTTGTCTTTAGACAGAGCTCTAACCAGTAGACCACACGCCCCTGACAAGATAGGCAGGTAGGTACACAGATTTGAAATGCTTCACATCCGAAGGCTATGTGGATGAAACTTAGTTCTGCTAGATTAAAAATATAGGTTCTATTTCTAGCCTTACCCATAGTGTCCTTGAGCTGACTTACTTTGTCTGTGAAGCAGGGGAAATGATAGTTAACTGTTTTAGGGTAGGGATACAAGATGCTAATCAGTAGTAAGAATTGTAAAGAGCAATAGGAACAGTCGTCAGTGGAGGAGACGACTTCAGATTAGTACCCAGTCCCCCAGCTCAGTGTACCTTCCTCTAGGCTATGGAGTACTTGGGGCCGGGGAGGTGAGTTTCTCCAGCAACCCCTCATGTTCTAGGGAGTATCACTGTTCAATGTAATGCTTGCTACTAGTTGTCAGAAGTCACACTGGACAAAATGCTTAGGATACTGTGATTTTTTTCTTAAGGATAACTTGAGCCATTCAAGGTGATCTGATTGCAGTGCTTGGAAGTGCCATCTGAACTCTGCATTTCCTGGTTTGGCACTGGTTGAGCTGAGGGAGTTAGGGTGGTAACAAATGCTGCAGTCCAGATTCAGTCCTTACAGCCCCTGCTCACATGTTTAGCATGTAGGGCCTAATAAACGGGCAGTACCTTGGGTGTCGTTCTTGTGCATTTGTGCAGTCCCCAGTCGCAGGTTTAGCGGGAGTAGCCTAATAAATGGGCAGGCACTCTTCCCCACCAACCCTCCCCTGTTCTCAGTATTCCACCCCCTGCTATAACTGGCAGCCGCGGCTAACCATGGGAAGAAGCTGCCCCAGCAGTTTCTTTTGGGATATCACCTGGCAGTTGAAACTAACGTTCTGCTAAGCACATAATGCAGAGTTTATCAAGCATATTGCATACTTTTATTGTGCACCTATAGTGAAAAGTGAAAACGAACTAAAGATTTACTCCAAAGCATTCAGTCTCCATGCTGTCATCTGGTGTATTGCATTCGCAGATCACAGTCAGGCACTGGCATGAAGCAACATGCAGTTTTATTGGGGTCTCTTTGTCCTTGGTGTTGGAAATCCCTCTCGTTTTGCATAAAACTCCCAGTCAGACGTGAGCCTCGTATACCCCCTCTCTATCATATTCTGCATCACCGTACAGTGGACACAGAAAACATCTCCACTTGTGAGGGCTTTCTGCACTTCTTTGCGTGTCCAAACCTCGTATAGGGCAACAAGTTCCCCTTTGGTCAGTTCGGCAACAAGTTTCCCTTCAATCCGTTCACATTCCCTTTATCTGAGGCACTTGTTTCCGTGAAGATATTTATCTCTTTGACCTGATTGAAGCACTTCCGGTTGCCCCTTTGGTTTCTTCTCGTTGTCATCAGGCCAGTGATGAGAAACGGTGGCAGAGAAGGTCCAGCCCTGTTGCTGACAGCTTTACTTCTGGCATTACACAAACCTTGAGGAAACTCTTGCTCTCATTTGGATCCCACTCTCTCATTTTGTCTGGGGCTCCCACTGTTCCATTCTGCAGAACTTGGAACTGCAGCATGGTTGCACGTTGTCTGCACGCCACCATGCACAAAATAGGGTTCTATGTATGCACGTGCCACCCTGTATGCACGTGCCACCCTGTGAGCACATAGGCTGACTCCAAAGAAGGGTCTGCCAGTTCTCTCTGCACATGAGGCCTCACCCAAATGTCGGCAAAGGCCAGCGTATCCATGACCCCACATATTCTCCTTCCAGGGGTCCCCGGCCAGCCACAGCACCTGCATTTAAAATCTACTTGGCTTTACAGGGCAATCAACCTGCATTATTTATTACCCCTCATGCTCATTCCAAGCAAAAACTGTTACTTTCCAAAGATAAATTATGAGTAACTTTCAACCAGTGGGCAATAGCATCCCAGTCCTGCTACCACATACGTTCTGAGCACAGTGACCTTCAGTGCCTTGTAGATCCCCCTCACCTTCCATCTATCTCTTAACATGCAGCTAGCCTGTAATGCCACATGACCAACAGCAGCCAATAAGAGCTCATGTGGCCATTCCCCTAGTGCCACGTGACCAAAAGCAGCCAATTGCAGCTTGTGTGCGATGCGCAGCCAGTCCTGGCTATGCATCAGTCTAGCTCTTGAAGCTGTTCAAACATTTGGTGCATAATCTGTAGAGTTCACAGATGCTGGAACCAGAGTAATGGAGACACATACAGAGAGCATCTTGTGATCCTTATCGCACGCCAAACCTTCCTTTCTACTGCTGAGCAGAACCTGCAAGCAGTCCAACAGATCCAAGCCTGCTGTAGTCGTTGGCACAGAAAGGTTCTCTCTTGATCTCTGGCCAGAATAGTGGGGCACACCATGCCACGGAGGCAGCTCCTGCTTTGGCACCGTGCACTTGCCTACCTCCGGTGACACCAGGCCATGCCGGGAAGGGTTGAAGCTATACAAGAGCATCTGATTCGTGCAGAGGGTACCTGTTGGGAAACACAGTTTTAATCACCAGTGCCATGCACAAGGTTGTACCTCACCAAGAGGCTTGTCTGGGTGAAGGAGAAAAGCACAACTGGTGGGAGAATGTGCTGTTCTCGTGGGGAGACGTTAGTGGGTCACAAACATCAGGATGCCCTGTCACCTCGTGCTGCAGACAGCCGAGATCCTCAGGCCTCTACTGGGGAAACAGAGCACGGTGATGTGGTCAGAGTTAAGCCAATGTGGTTGCAAAAAGGACTTCCAAATGAGACCCACTGCTTACCTGTTTGTCTGGTCCTGCAGATAGAGAGATTGGAGCTCTGATAGGATGAAGCATTCAAAAATGATGCTCAGATTGCTGTTGGGAACCCTGTGGGCAGCAGGGAAAGATTTGTTTGGAATACAATAGGCTGATGGCAATGGGCATGTTTAGCCTAAGGAAAATAAGATTAAGGGTGGGATATGTTGACCGTTCTTAAAAGGATACAATAAGAAGGTGGAGAACATTTGTCCTCCATTGCTACCGAGGACAGGACAAGAAGCAATTGTGTTTAAACTGCATTTAAATTTAAACTGGTTTGAAAGAATATGGCTTTTTTCCTACATTAACTTTTAGGGAAAATTTCCTCACTGTTATAAAAGTTCAGCATTCAAACAAACTGCTTAAGGAGGTTGTAGAATCTCCTTCCTTGGGGTTTTCCGGAAAAGACTGGACAGATATCTGCCAAGGATGGTTTAGGAATAGGCTGGGTTGGACTAGATGGCCTGTGAAGTACTTTCCAACTGTATAGTTGTATAAGAGTTGAGAAAAACAGCAGAAATCATTCTTATGCAGGGGAAGGTGGCCCCTACTGACATGAAGCTAAACTTTAAATCGATTCAGAAAGCAACGTTGTTAATAATAGGTTTTTGCAAGTTATGACATCCTGCCAAGTGAGCAGGTTAGTGAGATCAAGGTGCGGGGCTATGATGCCTAAGAAGCTACATGTGTTCAAGACACATTTGCTTCAGTGGGGCTTGGGCTGGTGGCAGGGACCTGTGTTTTTCCTGTTGGTGACAATGGGGAAAATGCAGTGAACACAGGTCCCTGGCCTGGCAGGCCTCTTTGAGGATTGGGGCTGTTGGCTTTCACTTAAAAAGCTTTAAATAGCCTGCAATATTCCTACCTGGGAGATGTCTCTACGTGTGTTGAGTGCATTTGGGACAACCACTCCAGCTGGCACTTGAGCATTCTCCAGAAGGAACCCACAGCTCTGGTCCAGAGGTCCGAGTGGGAGCTCCATGCCATACTCCCAACACACTTGTTTGCATGGACTGCTGTGGGGGCTGGGGATTGGTAGGGGTTAGATGTGTACTAGTGGAGAGGAAGGTAATGGGCTTTTGTTTAGTATGGGTTTAGATCCCTACGTTATGGTCTAATTCTAGTTTATGTGCCTGGTACTAATGGCGCCTGCAGCATTTGGATGGGTGTTCCTTCATTACTATAGAAATCCCACTAGTTCAGGGCAGAATAGTTAAGTTTAGAACCAACTTTTGTTACAAAACCCTATTTTAGTTCCCTTGTAGATAAAGGAGAATAGTATAAAGTGTGAAGAAAACTCATCCGATAATGTTTAAATTCAACAGAAATAAATTTAAATGTATGCATTTGGGGAAGAATAAACAAATGCACAAGTATAAGATAGGGGAAACCTGGATTGGCAGAAGCACATGTGAAAAGAATCTAGGGATTGTGGTAGATCACAATCTGAACATGAGTCAGCAATGTGATGCGGCTGCAAAAAAGGCTAATGCAATTCTAGGTTGCATTAACAGAAGCCTTGTTTTCAAGTTAGCAGAAGCAATAATGCCACTCTATTCGGTATTGACCAGACCTCACCTGGAATATTGTCCTGTTTTGGGTGCCTCGTTTTAAGAATGGATTCAGAGGAGGGCAACAATGATGATAAAGTGTCTGGAAAGCAAGTCTTATGAGGAAAGGCTGAAGGAACTGGGTAAGTTTAGCCTAGCAAAGAGATGACCTAAGGGGAGACACATTAGTTTTCCAATACCTAAAGGGCTGCCACTCAGAAGATGGCAAGGAACTGTTCTGCGTTGCTACAGTAGGCAGGAGTAGAAATAATGTTACAGAAAGGTAGATTTTGGGTAAATATCAGATAAACTTCCTAACCGAGTAAGAGCTGTGCGGCAACGGAAGAAGCTGCCAAAGAAAGGTAGACGCTGTCCATTGCTGGAGGCTTTCAAAGAGAGGTGACTGTCATCTGTCAGGAATGTGTTAGCTGTAGTCATTCTGCAACCAAGCAGGGGGTCCTCAGAATCCCTTCTAGCGCTAAGATTCTACCATTTTATGTGGTAGTTCCTGACTGGAAATGCTGACTCCTGTCTAATGATTGTCTCCCTGTAGCTGAAAGGTTCGTTGAGTAGTTAATGATGATGGGGAAGACAGAGCAATCTGGATCATTTGGTCTCCGTACAACACGGATTTCAGTAGGTGTTTATAAATGAGAATGATAGCCCACTGGAGTTTGTGTTCGGTCTGTGTCGCCCCCGCTCACATGTTTTAGCGTGTAGAGCTAATATGCAGACGGGTGCTGTCCGTTTTTCATGTGCTGGGGATAGCCACCACTCAGCGCTTCACCTTTCCCCAACCTTGGCTCTGACGGAAAGGGGGGTCATGTCGTGGAAATCCGTGGGTAAAGATTGAGACGAGGAGGCTGCAGATGCAAACAGCAGATACTTTTTATTCAGCAGATTTACACAACGCGTTGCGGGCCTCTAGGATCAAGGAATCCCGAGCACCCCACAACAAAGAGCACTATATTCTTCTACAGAAATCCTTGGGCGGAAAGCCCATACATGGGTTGCCGCAACGGCGCAGTAGACGACCATGACAGCATAACTCGCAAACTCATTATTTAAGGAAAAGACAGTTCACTTCTAAGTGAGGGTCGTTATCTAGACCAAAACCAGGTGCATTCTTGAGCTATAGAAGTCCTCCCTGTAAGCAAAGTAATTTTCAAAGGTGGGGCTTATCTATCTGAGGAGAAGCAGAGTCTGTCTAATTTTAAGGGTGAAGCAAGCATTCCTAGCATGGCGGGGTAACTACAGGTTATAGCATCTTAATATTGTCTAAGATGGCAGAGGGTACTACAGGGCAAACAGACTTATTGGGGTTTTCTTCATCAGTCACAGCCAGAGAAGGCTTTTCTATGGCTATTACTCACCTTTCCATCGCGGTCTCCTCTTGCAGTAGTCCTGCTTGCACCCCCGCTATCTGCTCTCTCTCCTTGCAGTCACTTCACAGCTGATCGCTTTCTCCCAGCTGCCCAATGTGATCAGCAATCAGCTGTGAAGTGGCTGTAAGAGGAGAGCATGTGCAGCAGCTGCAGGGCAGCTGTGAGATAGCAATCAGCTGTGAAGTGGCTGCAGGAGGGATGGGGAGAGGAGAGAACAGGGGTGCAGGAAGGACCATCACCTCCAGGGGTGTAGTGTCCATTGAATGAACCCGGCATAAAGCGTGAGGCCGCTAGGCACCAGAGGGCTGCTGCTTGGCCCCGCAGGGGCAGTCCCACACCTGAGATGGGCTGGAGGAGGCCCAGGTGCAGGGCACCCCCACATCATGGGGAAGTCCCCATCCCTCACCTGCCTCTGCCTGCTAGTAGTGCTGCCCCAGTGAACAGGGATGGGACAGGGAGATAAAGCTGTTTGTAAACAAACAACTCCCCATGTGAGTGATCAGAAGGTTGTTGCCTTGTAATAATAATAATAATAATAATAATAATAGTTTATTGCTTGGCTGCAGGCCATTGCAAAATAAATCCCCATAACGGGGACTAAAAACAGCATCCGTGTAAATACAATGCTTACATGACTACTTCTTACAAAGATGTCCCCAACCAGGACACAATACAACCAAATAAAATATTTATACAACTTTATACTTGACAAACCAGACTTTAGGATTCAACCCACCACTCCTACTACATACATACATTTTAATTATCAATTAATACTTGACCAAAGTTGTTGCAGATTCGCATATAAATAATACAAATTCGACCCCCACCATCAACCACAAAATATATACAAAATGTAAACCTAATACAAAATTACTCTCAACATTAACATTTAACTCCCATAGTTTTAATTTAAAAAGGGGGAGTGCAGCAAACCTGTCGCCACTCTATCCATATATTTAAAAGAAACAACAAAAGGGGAAAAACCAGCCCCCAACGTTCTTTTGGCTCCAAAGTTACCAGCCGCATAAAGCGGACCACTGCTAAGATCACCTCTGGGTCCCTACTCCCCAACAGGAGTTTCACATAGAAATTGGAAGGCCTGCCTGGAAAAGAGGCAATCACTGGGGAGATAAACTTTTGCCTTGCTGTCTCATAAAAGGGACATATCAAGAACACATGCACCAGCGACTCTACCGTCTTTAAATGGCATTTACACAGCCTTTGGGCTAACGGAATCCCTTTATATCTCCCCTCAACTATAGCTGGAGGAAAATAATTTGTTCTGGCCAAAAAGAAGAGCCTTCTGTCCTGAACGGAGAGCCCCTGATCCAAATAGGGAGACAGGATGGATACCTCATTTGCCCATTGTAAATATAAAGCCTGAGATCTCTGATCTCCGATGGCTGACCTTTGCGTTTTCCGGGCTACATCTGCCAGCCTACTCCTCATTAATCTTCTGGCCGCATTATAGCCCAAAAACCCAAGGGAGACTGGACTCAGGCCCAGCTCCCCGATCTTCAAATTGGTTGCCTTGAGCCAGTCATTTTGAAGACCTTCTCTCACAGCCAATACCGCCAAAGGGGCAACACTCCCATATAACAACTTCAACCAATAACCCAACGCTGCAGCCCAAATCCTCTCCCATACAGACGGTAACCCACATTCCATAACCAATACCAAGGAACTAATTCCCAGTGGGGCAGCCAGCAACGATCGAATAAACCCCGCTTGAACCCTTTCCAATCCCTTCTCCTTCCCCAAGGCCCAAAAATGAGCCCCGAAAAGTAATGAGGGCAAACGTTTCTGAGAAAAAAAATTCAATGCTGGGGGAATCAAATGACCACCCTTTAGACGAAAGAAGGATAAAAGGGCCTTACTATGTTGCTTGGTTGCCTTGTAAAGAAGGTTCTTCAAGATGGCTTCGAACATTCTCACAACTGGGTTGTGCATGGCGTGCCCACCATATTCAAATAATAGACCACGTGATGGTCTCGAGCTCCTCTAGTATAGAAAGCCCTCTCCGCCTCAGAACGACAGTTCCTTCCAACCCTTTCTAGGAATATAAGAAAACTCCATGCGGGTCTGGAAGGGTGGGTGTTGTGAGAATGTTTGGAGCCATCTCGAGAACCTTGTTTACAAGGCAGCAACCTTCTGTTGTTCTTCGAGTGGCTCCTCACAAGACTGTTTTTACATGGCTCCGCCAGGTGTGTGTGTGTGGGTGTCCGTGACCTTTTTACACAGGTCTCCCCCACCCGTGAACACGCAGAAATCTACGTGTTCATGGGTGGGAGAGGCCTGTGTAAAAAGGGCCACATTCTCACAACTGTGCTGTCTTACTTATACTATCTTCGGTAGGAATTTAGGATGTAAAGCAATATCTGTTCTATCTTGGAAAATCTGCAAATACAGATCTGAGATTATTATGGCTGCTATTTCACTAATTCTTCGTAATGAAGTTATTGCTAATAGGAATACTGTCTTTAAACCCCCACCCCATAACCAGTTCATTTGCACCCCTCCCCTCCCCATATTATTATTATTATTATTATTATTAACAAACATTTATATAGCGCCAGCAGTGTACCTGGCACTTTAGAAAGTAATAAAATAGACACGGTCCCTGCCCCTTGGGCTTACAATCTGAGAGACAGGAGCTGGGGGAGAGACTTAGGAAGGGGAACAGAGGAAGAGACAAGGGGTCTAACATTCATGAAGATGCGAGGTCTCAAGTGCACGTACTTGGCTTGGTTACGATGAGAATGACAGCAGGCAGGTCCATGTTGCAAG
>QEPC01002020.1:1978149-2017566 GCA_003113815.1 Sphenodon punctatus
GGGGGGGGGGGGGAGGAGGGGAGAGAGATTGAGATACCCAGTTCCTGCCCGGCAACCATGACACAACCACCATGCGGCGCTTACACAATGGACTAGCACACAAGGAATAAGAAAACACAACCAGAGAAGGGGGCAAGCAGACTTTAATAAAAAGGAAACAGGGAGGAACAGAAAATGGGGAAACAGAGCAGGGGAGCGGTCACTGAGAGGGATGGTGGGGCGGATCACCCCACTCAATAGGGACGCCGACCACATACCCGGCTCCAGCGTTCAGCCTGGGCGCGGTCAAGCTGGTGCACCCTCTGGAGGAGGTGCTGAAGTAGCTGGAGCACCTCCTCTTGCTCTCTGGTCCGCTCAGCTATCGTCGTCTGCACTACGGGAGAGAGGGAGAGGGAGCGCGCTAGTAGACAGTCTACGGGTCCCAACAACAAAGCACCCCACACAGACATAAGGGGGGAGGGCCCTGGACACACGCAGTAAACTCGCTGATCTCCTCGTAGACCTGTACCTCAGCACAGAGCTCAGAGGCTGCACGCTGGAGCTGCCCGGCCATCTGCCCCAGGCGCAGCACGCCATGAACACAACCAGAGTGGCTAGAAGGGAGAAGGAAGAGGGAGAAGGAGAATGGGAACAGGGAACCATGTAGGCAGTTTCCAGGGGACAACCACCACACAGTGCACACACCCCAAACCAAAACCGCTGGGTCACCCATGCCATCACCCCATTGGCGGGGATCAAGCGGGAACACAGGCAGTCAACAGGTGGGCCAGAAACAGGCCGGACTCATGATCAGCAGCCCATCATTCCCGTTGTCCATCCATCACCAACAGTGCAGATCAGGGGAACCAACAGAGGTACTAGGAGCAACGTTACACAGGGTGGAACCTGCGAAGAGCAAGACCAATGGGAAGTGACTGCAGGACATGGAGGGATGTGCAAAGGCCTGCAGGGCAAGGATAGCCAGCAGGGAGGGGTTGGGGCCAGCCCCCAGCACCGTTCCACGCACAGGTGCACAATGGAGGGCTATGCCATGGGCCAGCCCCATCACAGCTATGGCACAGGCAACGCAAGCACGACAGGCCAGCCAAGCGCCCCCGGTGGGTGACAACCACACCACAAGGAATATCAGGGGGCTACACAGAGCCAGGGGGCCCCCACAGGGTCACCCACCACAAGGAGGGAACCGACAGAGCAAGGAGTGTGCACTCATCAGGACGCGATGGGCCCCCGCCACCAAACAGGCCAGACACCCGATCCAGAAAGGAGCCCCCCCGGGGACCGAGCGACAACACAGGTTGTTACCTCACGACCCCGGTGATCCTGAACACAACCCCCGCCTCGGGCCCAGCTGTTACTAATAAATTATTGGGATCGAGATCGTCATAAAACACCACTCCAATGTGGTACAAAACAAAACTTTATTGGAACGGCACACCTTGGCTTTCTATTCTTGGCAGGATTATACTACACACACAGTATTATACAGATAGTCCCCAGATAAAGATATCTTACGTGTCCTGTGACTGGCCAAATCCTGGAAGCACGCAGGCTGATTCAGGGAAAAGACTGAGAGAGGGCCCTTTGGTGCTGGAGAGTAGAGCTGCTGGCGAGCGAAGACAAGTTGTGATCCGTGTGTGCAAGGTCTGGAAGGGAGTGAAACCACGTGATTCACCAACTGGTGACCACTAGCCTTCACCCAAAGTCATGTTGTATGACCAGGTTCTTTTATACAGTTCTGAGGTACAGGTCAGTAATAGCCAGATGCCATGTCATGGTGACATCACACAGTTCTTTAGCATATCAGAAGAACGTCTTCCTGGGAGGAAGGGCCCTTAGCATATTAACATCTGTATCTTTCCTTGATTGTTCTTTTCCTGGCCTGGAAGTCAGTAGCAGAGTTGCAAATGTCCCACTTATCTGTTCACAATGGGTTTCATTTGTCAACTCCAGTTGTTCAGCAGGAGACTTTGTTAAGCATGTGTGGCGGTGCCAGGAGAAGATACTTGTCTGGCTATGCCTTTGTTAGTATGCTGATGGGGCCTTATCCACATGTTGAGTCATCTCAGCTTGAATTCCATCACAATCTCAGGCCTGCTGGCTGTTCTGGACCATCTCTCTGCTCTTTGCCTTTGCTTGACCGAAGTTAGGTCTGGCTTCCTTTGTCCAGGCCAGGAGAACATAAGATATCAATAACACTATATTCTATTGCCACATTCCCCCCTGTGATACGTTTAAAACCGTATCATAAAAAAATTACAAAAACTGCCAAGTCTAGAAAAATTGGTGTGTAGATTACATGAGGTGGTTCAATAGAAAATACAACGTGATTATTTGAATAAGGTGAGAAATGGAAATCATGACATAAAATTGGTATGGTAACAGAGAATGTTTGATACATCTTTGGTTCATGAGTGTGTGGGCGGGGTCAGAGGTTACCAGCACTTAACCCTCGTTGGAAGTGATCTTTACCATCACTTCTTTACCAAAACGGTGTTTCATGGCGGTGTGATTGGGTCACATCATTCAGTACTGACCGTGCACTGAAAGTACAGGATGAGGTGAACACCATTTTTGGCATGGACTTTGCGCAGCAGGGGGCGCTACCCCACTTGCAAAGCTGTTATAATTGTTTAAACTAAAACCATTGTGTTATAAATTATTCTGCCTAAGATCATTAATACTATAACAAATAACTATACCAATGATTAAAACACAGTCTATTGATTAAAACAAAATTGGGACATTGGTTGAGGGAAAGGGATAGTGTGCCATACTAAAACTTTCCTGGCTGTACCTGTCTTAACATCAATATGAGCATGGTCAAGCCCATCTGACGCGTTTTTACCAACTGAACAATGCAGTTCCTTTCTGGGAACCAGAAAGGGTGGCTGACAGGGGTCAGAGCAATATTTTAAAAATCACATACTGCATTTCACAACTTATTAAACTAAAACAAGGATGAGGTGCAAGAACAAGCCCAAAAACACAGTAAACCATGAAACAGACAAATAAATTAAATAAAACCCATCACAAATAATTACTATATCTACTTAAGGTTGGAGGTCATAGATTGCTCTTTGTGGAAGCATAGCCATTGCGTGTTTGGCCCAACATCCAAGACTAATAATTATTATACTTTTTAGTTACATTACACATGAACATGAATCCAGTGTCCGGGGTAGTGTGCACAAATAATTCATTATAACATACGGGAATTCCAGGGGATGCTGTTACATAAAAACATTTATTTCCTAAAGTGTATACTTGTGGGTCATTGGTTGCTTATGGGGGAAATCATACAGGAATATGTTCTGTTATTGTAATAGCACTGGTGATATGGCTTGGGCAGTAATAGTACATAGCAGCCTTCTAAGTTGCACATTGTTCTTCCAAATTGAAAATTTGCTGTGCCTGTATGGCACATGCCCCAAAATGACTTCCTTTGGGGGTTACAGTTTGTATGGTAAGAATAATATCTCCTTGGTGCATGGAGATATTATGCGATTACCTTAATCCAATTAGTGTTAAGATTTTCTTTGATTGAGGATACTGCCCACAGATGAGGGTGCATGGGTTCCATGTGGAGGCTGCCAAGTATATTGTCCAGCATAATGAGAGATCTTTTCCTGCCACTGAGTACCAAGAACAGAAAATTTGGTATTCCTAACAAGTTGAGAGCTGCTTCTGAGGCTATAATTCCTTGTAACATAATTTGATTCCAGTCTGGAAGGGTTACCCCAATTTGTTTCAGTCCCTGTGAGAGGTTGTGGACTGAGTCTATAGGGAGTGTATCCAAGCCTGAAAAAGTGGTGATACAAAAGGAGAACATTGGGGGTGATGTTTGCTGATATTGTCATTGGACAGGGTCAGAGGATGGTTAAGAGAAAAATTGTAAATAAAAAAAACAAACTACAAAGCATAGATAAACAAGTGGTGGTGAAGAAATTAACTGAAGGTTTAGTGACATCACATAGAAAGACATACAACACTGAGTGACAAACAGCCATGGCATAACACACACGCACATAAATGAAATAAAATAAAAACTGTGGTTGGTTCCTTAGTTTGTTGTCTTCCAAGTCCGCCTTCTTGCTTCTGTAAGAAATAAAGAGATCTGACCTCTGCAAGGCCTAATTAAGGGTGACTCCCATAGTCAATTCATGAAACTAATCACTGGAATTATATAAATCCTCCCCCTTTTAATACTGTAAGAGCACGAACAGTATTACTTTTGTAGACAACCCATGCATAATGGCTGCCTGCTCCAGCACTGATTTGTAGGAATCCTCAAACATACATACATAGCAGGCGCACCCACTTACACAAGCTTTCAATAAAACATTCATTACACTTGCACATGTGCTCACACAAATTTTTGTCACACACCCCTATCTCAGGGCACTCAGGCAAAGTCACGCACACACATACCCGCATGGGGATCTCCTCGAGCATACAAATATACATACACCCTATCTCATACATCCCACATAGTCAAGCACACACAAATTACTCATATCAGCACAGAAGCATGGTAAATGGCAGGATTTTTGAGACTGCTGCTTTTATTCCTCCTTACAGACAGTTTTAGCCCTTGCTGGCAAAAACAGTGTAGATGAGGCCCTATTTTTAACAGAACACCTAAACAGACTACCTAAAAGACAACCCTACCAATCACAACAATAAAAGCAATCTTTGTTACCCTTTTTAAACACTTTCTCTAGCCTTCTTTCCAACTTACATGTAATTCCTCCTTGCATGGATGCTACACCATGCCCATTTAGCCAGTGTTCATCCTATCCTTCAAGAACCATCCTTAAAATCTTTTCCTTATACCTACTACATTTCCAACAACACTGTTCTGTATTTCCCTCCTTAACACACAAACACACAAAAGGGGGGGCTTGCTTCAGGCTGGATTACGCTTGTAGGGGCCAGGGACCACTGTTGCTGGTTAGGGCAGAATGGGGGAGCCACATGGAGAGATGGGTGAAATACATTCCCCAAAACAAGTTAGTGAATGTCAGAATTTCACTCCAAGCCCTGTCCTGGAAACCTGGCCATGGAGGGGGACTCCTGGGGGACCCTACAGGAGCCTGGACATCCCAGGGGAAGGGATAAAAGTCCCTGGGCTGGCATGGGGAACATTTCCCTGCTGTGTGATCGTGAGCATAATTGGGGGGCATTCCTGTATTTGTGTAGGAGAGAGCCTGTCTATACTCCGGGGAGGCTTTGGAGGAATTTTTACTTTTGGTGTTTTGTTCCTGCCACCTTTCAGCTAAAGACTCAGCTAACCTAGCTTTATTAATTAATTCCTCTAGTTTCCATTCTTCATGATCAAAATCAGGTGTCCCCATGGCCATTTGGGTGTGTAGACTTAGCCCATCATACACACTCTGCATAAACCATTTTTGGTCCCAATTTAAATCCTTAATTTGGAAAACCCCGTCTTCATCTATTAGATCAGCAGCAATAGCTAGGAGCTGGTGTCTAAGCACATATTTTCTTACAGATTCCCCTGGGGTTTGTGTGTCAGTATGGTAACGCTGGGCTGCACCTCTTGCAGTGTGAAACTCTTTGACAATATTTCTAATTACCTGATTAAGGGTTAATTTTGACTCATTACCTTTGGCAAAAGCTTGGTTGATGTCTGGCCAGATATTAGCATCCGCTGCAGCCATAGCAATTACTTTAAGATCTGTGGCAGTCCACATATTATATTGGGCTGCTTTTGCAAACCAATCTAAAAGAGTTTTTTTATTCAGGGGTCCCAGAGTGCCAGCAGCAGCTTTAATTTCTGCTTGTGACATAGGTGTGTCTATAGTGGTAGTGGTGGTCTGTTCTTCCTCCCCCTTCTGTTTAACTCTGGTTTGGGTGGTTATTACTGCAATCTTGTCAGGGGGTTCAGGGATAGGTGGGGCATTCGCTATTTCTTGGGGAATATTTTGTGTGCATATCTCATCCACCAGATCTTCTTCCTCAGAAGTTGGGGTTTCATCTGGGTCAATAGACCTGCATAAGTGTATTGGTTTGGACTGGGCTGCAGCTATGAGACCTTTTCTGGTTTTCAATTGTTTAGTGAGAGCTGAGATTTTAGCTTCACAAGCAGAATGATTTGAATTTCCCTCCCCCATTTTTATTTCTCTTAATCTTTGCATGACAGCCCTAGTGGCAGCTTGACTTTCTTGCAAGCGTGTTTGAAGACGTGAAATCATGTCTGCCTGTGTCTGTCTCTCAAGCTGTAACTGGCTGTTATGATTTTCAAGTCTGGTCAGCTGATGGACTTGCAGGAGATTTTTGGCTGTTGTCTCGTTTTTCCAGTTTTGACCTTCTGTCAATTTGTGTTTCAAGTGACAATTCTCAGCCTCTATTGATTTGTTTTCTTCTCTTAAATCAGAGCATTCTTTTTGTAACTTTTCAATAGCTAGTTTAAAAAGCCACAACAAGGCTGAGAATTTATCTTTAGATTTAGGTTTGTACAACAGCAAAAAATTTTCCCACATGTCACAGAGCTGTTCCTGTGTAACTGGGGAGCACAATGCATCTTTCACCCATGGGCAAATACCACTCTCTGCAACAGTTTGTGAGATAGCTGGCAGTTTCTGAACTTTCTCCCACCCTTCTGAGGGGACCCCTCCAGTACATTTCTTTCTGAACCAAGCCATAGATATCAATATATAGAGCGATAAATATAATAATGCAAAGATCTAGAAACCAGGTATGTCTCCAAAAATACAACACGCTTAAACACTGAACCAGCAGTGCCCGTGAACCTTAAAACGACGACAAAAGGGTCCCTGAGAGTCAGAGTTCTTCAAATTTTCCCTTTGGACCTGACAATTAGCAACTCTGCCTCAGTTTCCCTTCCCCGACATTCTCCACCAAATGTTACTAATAAATTATTGGGATCGAGATCGTCATAAAACACCACTCCAATGTGGTACAAAACAAAACTTTATTGGAACGGCACACCTTGGTTTTCTATTCTTGGCAGGATTATACTACACACACAGTATTATACAGATAGTCCCCAGATAAAGATATCTTACGTGTCCTGTGACTGGCCAAATCCTGGAAGCACGCAGGCTGATTCAGGGAAAAGACTGAGAGAGGGCCCTTTGGTGCTGGAGAGTAGAGCTGCTGGCGAGCGAAGACAAGTTGTGATCCGTGTGTGCAAGGTCTGGAAGGGAGTGAAACCACGTGATTCACCAACTGGTGACCACTAGCCTTCACCCAAAGTCATGTTGTATGACCAGGTTCTTTTATACAGTTCTGAGGTACAGGTCAGTAATAGCCAGATGCCATGTCATGGTGACATCACACAGTTCTTTAGCATATCAGAAGAACGTCTTCCTGGGAGGAAGGGCCCTTAGCATATTAACATCTGTATCTTTCCTTGATTGTTCTTTTCCTGGCCTGGAAGTCAGTAGCAGAGTTGCAAATGTCCCACTTATCTGTTCACAATGGGTTTCATTTGTCAACTCCAGTTGTTCAGCAGGAGACTTTGTTAAGCATGTGTGGCGGTGCCAGGAGAAGATACTTGTCTGGCTATGCCTTTGTTAGTATGCTGATGGGGCCTTATCCACATGTTGAGTCATCTCAGCTTGAATTCCATCACAGTCTCAGGCCTGCTGGCTGTTCTGGACCATCTCTCTGCTCTTTTGCCTTTGCTTGACCGAAGTTAGGTCTGGCTTCCTTTGTCCAGGCCAGGAGAACATAAGATATCCCTAACACTATATTCTATTGCCATACAGCCACAGGACAAAGCACAACCCATGCCTCTGTACACTGAGGCTACATACGTGACCCATTGCACACTGACACACGGTACCACAACAGCGGTACCGAGGGCATGTGCCAAGATGCGTTAACAGTATGGGTCCAGTAACTGCTGGCGCATCTGTACAGTCACACCCCAGGTTCCAGACCACACAACCACACACGGGGACGGATACAGTCCTGTGAGGGGCACCCGGAATGGTACACAGTCACACAAGCACAGAAGCAGTAACAATGCAACCCATGGTCTTTATTAGCAAGGGGAGGGGGAGGGTCCACAGAGGCCAGGCTACGAGAGATCGAAGGCCTATGGGAGTCCCACTCAACCATCTGATAGGGGCACCGATGTACCCACTCAAAATGGGATGGGGGTGGTCAATGACACGACCGGGATGGAAGTGGGATGCTACAGAAGCAGTGAAGGGGCCCGGCAGACGGGGGAAGGAACCAAAGGGATTGAAATATACATGGAGACGAGCAGCACTGTACATGGGGAGGCGAGGTACTGCCCAGTCACAGGGAACAGGTATCCATGGAGTGGGCGGATGGGATAGCTGGATCAGGAAGTGGTCAGAGGGTGCTCCGTAAACATCGGCCCCTGTACAAGATCCTCCTAGGTGAAGAGACCCTTGCGGAATCCCCGGGAATGCATATGGGCATCCACCATGAAGCAGGGCAGGAGGTGGTTCTCTGTGGCAGCTGCAGCTCTGACATCAGATTGGTTCAGTACCGCTTGCAGGGCACCCAGCTCCAATGCAGTAGACATCTCGGTCAGTAGGGGGCCACCAACATCGGGGGGGCAGCAAACCCAGCTCCCCAAGAAGGGCAAGGCATTCAGATTGCGGTCGCGCTATACCACGGGCACGCAGTAGGATGGCGGCATAGTCGGTAGCAACAGGGGGGCCCTTGGCCTGGAGGGTCAGGCCAAAGTCATTGCAAGCAGCCATCTGGCGAACAGCCGCAACCTCCTGTGCATCCCACAGCACCACAACAGCGACTGGGTGCCCCAACGAGGTTGTTGGAGGAGGGTGAAGCTGGGTTCCTCAGCACACCTCCGGCAATCCAGACCCCCGAATGGATGGCCCATCACCCACATGTACCATGACAGGAGATTGAATTCATCGGCCACAGAAAGGGTGTCGCTCAGCAGCAGTTGGACATCGCGGCTCTGCCACAGCGTTCCTAGAAGCATGTTGGCACATGCTGACCACGCCTCCTTAGCACAACCATCCATCAAGGGGCCCATTCCACACCGTGCCGTGACTTGCACAACGGCTGGGTGGTGGAGAGCAATGGTGATCCACAGAGAGCAGCAGGAAATGAGCACCGCGTGAGGAACAGCGCATCGCTAGCTGAAGGGTGACCTTGCAAAGCTGATAGCAGACAGGCTGTTAGGCCGTGGGAAACCCTAACCCACACACAGGGCGGACACATTCCAGCGCAGGCGATGACAGGAGGACAAGGTCACGGCTGGTTGCAGCAGGGAGCTTATGAGGCAGAGGATAAAGCATATAAGTGGCTTTATATGAGGCAGAGGATAAAGCATATAAGTAAGAAGTTAAGTATTAGTAACCCTAGAGGCCAGATACCTGTGGGTAAATTTGTTCTCAATTGGTGGGTAAGGACGCAGATCAACGGGAAACTGTTTTGATCTCAGTCTATGAGCAGTTACCCTTGGAAGAGCAGACTAGTATTATCGAGCAAATAGAAGTATTAAAGACAATACTGGTGGATATTAGGGATTCATTCCCAAAGTCCCCCCCCTTGAGCCCAAGATACAGGTTTGTCATCACCTGCAAAGGAAGGAAGTTAAAGAGCCTATCATAGTTGAAGGGCCACCAGCTCCTCCTTGGATTCCTTCTGTAGGGTATGTTCCTATGTCAGGAGATGATTGGCTCCACTCCAGGTTTTTTACCCCTGCAGAAACAGGGACAGTAGCACCTTTAGGCAATTGTAAACAGGTAAATGAGGGTTATAGAAACTGTGAAATATCCAATGTGGTGGCTATGCCATCCGCTTTGGAGGAGCTGTGTTTTTGAGGATTCGATAGTCTGTTCTGGTAAGGATAAAGATGGTTGCCTGACCTTAGGGCAGGATGAACAAAATGCATATTCAGTGACTCAGTGGAAGTAGTGCAGATGGAAGCCTCAACTGTCAACCTGGTTTCCTGGAATGTGAGAGGGCTGCTTAACAAAGTTGGTGATGTGGACTAGATCAGTTTCATTGCCAACTATGGTGTCATCTTGCTTCAGGAAATCTGGTGTCTGGTTCCTTTTTACATGCAAGGATATAGATGCTTTAACCTTTTGGCTAATAATTTAACATCTAAAGGGCATTCTTCGGCGGTTCTTCTTACGAGGATTGCTAATAATAATCAGCGGGATCAAATTCTTGTGGATAATGACATTTGTCTGGTGGTCAGACTGGTTCTTAAGGAAGGACCAGGGTGGATTGTTGTCAACATCTATTTACCTCCTGCCAATACTATGAAGCTAGTGCAGGAAAGGTGGGCTCAGTTGATTAGTTATCTAGAGAGATTAAAACAAGAATTCCCAGATGAAAAGATCCTGTTTGGCAGAGACTGAAATGGTAGGATGGGGGTGGTCTTTCTTGGTATGATGATTTCCTTTTATTAAATGAGATTTGTGGAATTCCATGTCCTCAGTATAAGGAAGGGGTGTGAATAAGGCCAGCTATGAACTACAAAATTTTCTTTTACATTTCAATCTACGCCTGATTAATGGCTTCTTTCAGATCTTTTCCTCTGGTGACGTTACCTTTTGTATTGATAGGCAAATGAGTATGATTGACTATGTATTGATAGAGGCAGACAGCTGGTCAATAGTGAAAAGTTTTCAAATTTCTCGGCAGCTGGAGAGTGACCATTTTCCTTTCATACTCCAAATGCATAAGGAGTTTAAAAATCAAGTATTAGAAAATAGGTGAATAGATCAGATGGAACCCTGTGATAATGTTGTCCCAATCATTTTTAATAAAAGATTGTGTTGGGACAAAGAGCTGGCTAAGATTATTAGCAGTAGGCTAAGAGAGTGCGATACAGACAAGTTGCAGAATCAGATATTATCCTCTAAGGATTTTCAGGAGATCTTGATGTGCTTAGTTACTTTAAATGATTTACTAAATCCTTGTCTGATTAAAAAGATCTCCTTGCCTCTAAAATCGCAGAGGAGGGTAGGTTCACCTTAGTTCTACAATGAATGCAGGCAAGGAAAAAGGAAGCTCAGTAGGGAATTGAGGAAGTCCAGGAAATTTAACAAGTCTACTTAGCTGATTAAAGTCCATCTTTTAAGGGGCCAATATAAACAACTTTTGTGCCAAAAGAAAAAAGCGTACTATGACAATCAGTGGAGGCGGCTTAGAGTAGCCATCAAAAGTAAGGACAGTACGGTATTCTGGCAGCTTGTAGCTAAGGGGACTAATTCATTCCAAGCTAACTTTGACTGTAACATCTCGCCAAGTGACTGGGTTAATTATTTTTCTGCCCATTATGCTATCGAAGAGTTGTGTCAATTGATAGCAATATGATAAATGAGAAACATCTGCATTCATGTACTCTGTAATGGGGGATCTTGTAACTAAATTGGTACTACAACAAAATAATAATAAAGCGCCTGGGCCGGATGGGATACCAGCAGAAGTTTATTCATTCAATCTTGATTGGTGGTTTCCCAGCCTGACAAATTGGTTTAATACTATAGTGGAGACTGGCCTATTTCCTGACCAGTGGAGAGGACAGTTTATACCAAGGGTAGCAAGGATCTGCCTGAATATTATTGACCTATTAGTTTATTGAATATTTCCTGTAAAAGTTTTGGCCGGCACCTTCTCCAACATCTTAAAAGCTGGGTAGAGGGTGGGAATTTTCTTTCAGAAGCTCAGGCAGGATTTAGAAATAATTATGGTTTCATAGACCATTTATTTTCCTTTCAATATATCCATCATAAATATGCTAAAGTAACTAAGGGCGCACTATATGTTGCTTATCTTGATCTAAAAGCCACATTCGATACAATAGACAGAGGACTTTTGTAGATGAGGCTCCATAAACTGGGGTTAGAGTCTACGTTTCTTCAACTGATTATCGCTTATCATCAGGATACTTGGGCATGGCTTTGATATGGTAGCCGTGGGGAACTGACTGATACATTTTCGATACAAGTAGGAGTGCACCAGGGTTGCGTCCTGCCCCCAACTTTGTTTAACCTATATGTGAACGATATTATAAATGGCATGGATAGTCCTGACTTCCATCTCCCAGAATTATTGAAGACTCCTGTTGGAGTTTTGATGTTTGCGTTGCGGACGATGCTCTAATTATCGCAAGGACTCCAATAGGGCTTCAAAGAGCTTTGTCTAGGTTTACAGAACTTTGTACCGAGAACAAATTGGTTATTAACCCTAGTCAGACAAAAATCCCATATTGGGGTTCAACAAGGCGATTCCCACGGCAGACTGATATCAGGCTTCAATCTGTGGGGGAATATAGATATCTAGGTCTCTTGTTATGCTCATCAGTCTGCTGGAAAAAGCATTTACAAATCTCTAGACTAAGGCCTTTAAACATCTGCTGTCATAAGGTTTCATAATACCGTAAGAAATCTATGATGGACACTTTGAATGTCTTTCAGGCCAAGGTCATCTCTCAAATCTTATATGGTTCTGAGGTTTGGGTCTTTGTAGCAGAAGAGCATATAAATATACCAGAAAACAAATTTCTTAGGTCCCTACTTGAACTTCCACCCTCAATACCAGCAGCTTTTTTTGTGGCTTGAGTCTGGTCTAGTTAATTTGAAAACATATTATATATTAAAAACATGATTAAATTGTGGTTTAAAGTGCTGGCATCATCTCCCTCTCGATTTATAAAAATGTGTTTTCTTGAAGATAATCTTAGGGTCTTTTCCCAACAGTCACCATGGCTCAAATTTGTAAACACTATTCCATAAGACTTGTATAGGATATTACTTGAATAATGATAATAGATTATTTTCACTAGCTCAAAGGGATTTAGTTGTCCAACGGTTTATCGATATTTCTTGGCAAGATGATATTGCCTCAGTCCATGTTTCGAGGATAGCTCTGTCATAGTTGTTATGGAAAAACGAGATTGGATGCAAAAAATATCTTAATATTGAAATGAGCAAAACTTTGTGTATGGCCCTTTGTAGACAGAGTGGAGCAGATAGATGCCTACAGTCATTGTAGTGGGTGGGGGAAATGGCATCCCTAGGGATTGCAGACTGTGCCCCTGTTAGGGATGGGCAAACGCGGTTTGGAAGTTTGGACCGAACCCAAACAGTTCGGGTGACCGAACCAAACTTCCGAACCGAACTCGATTTTCTAACCGAACCGAATTTCTGAACTCAGTTCTGTTTGCCCATCCCTATAAGATAATATTCCTTTTAGTTCAATGGGGTTTGAATTTCCAAACTCTGTTTGGAAGTTCGGACTGAATTTGAATAGTTCGGTCAACCAAACCGAACTCTATTTTCGAACCGAACCAAATTTCCACACTCGGTTCTGTTTGCCCATCCCTAGCCCCTGTGGACTAGAGTGGTCAAGGACATAGTGCATTATGTTTTTGACTGCCCTTGGACTAAAAATCTTAGGGTCAGACACCTTCCCACTAGACTGTGGAGTTTGCAGTATTTGTCATGTCAAAAATTAATTTGGGTGCTTTCGCAAAATGATACTAGTATCTTGTTAAATCTGGCAGTCTTTGCATTTAAGGCAGAAGCTATAAGTAGGACCAGTTTAGGGAATGTTGTTCTAATAGGTCAACCGACCTAGTGTATGAATTTATTAGTTTTATACTTGTTCATTTGCTAGCTTTGTTAAACTTGTATTGTTGTAGGATGGGTACGTGTATGTTTAGTTTTGTATGATAGCTTTGCTGCAGAATGGCTAAGTTTAGTTTAGCTCAGATGTGTAATAGGTCTACCTTAAGCAGTTTTTAACTCAGGATTACACTATATGTGTTTTGACTTATCATTCATTCATTTGGTTATTGTTGAAACTTTGTATAAGATAATGGCTTATAGCCAATCTGTAATAACTTTTATCTATCGTTTGTTAATCAGGGTGCTGACCTCGAGTGGGGCTCAGGATTGTCCACTCTTGGTGCCTGTTGAAGGGTGAGGACTTTGTGTGACAGGGTTTGGGACGGTCTGCTTCCAATGACTGTCGAAGGGCAAGGACACAGATCTTTTCCCTTCAATTGAACGCCTAGCAGGGTTTGGGATTACTTCTGTTCAGTGTCCGCTGAAGCAAGGTTTGCTCTAGATTTAATTTGGGTATGTTCTGTATGTTTTAGGTTATTTTAATTTTTATTATTTATTTCAAACTTTTACTACCCCGCCCCTCCTGCCACAGGCAGCTCAGGGCAGCTTACAATTTGTAAAAACAACAACATTAAAACAACTAAAAGGAGGGAAAGGAAATAACCCCATGCCCCAAAAAACCCTCCACCCCCTTTTGTACCATTTGTATCTTGTCTTATCATATGTTATGTTTTTATGTGTGTATTTTTTTATAAGTCTGACACAGCTACTCAATAAATTTTGAAACCCTTTGTGTGGCCTAAAGTAGTAAAGTAAACTGGACATCTAGTTTATGCAAAGCCTCTTCCCCCCCCCCCCCCCGTGTGCGTGTCCTGTCCCCTCCTGCTCCCCCTGAACCCGGGGTTCCCCGTGTGCGTGTCCTAACCTAACCCTCCCCCCCCCTTGACATATGAGGCAGTGGGAAGAAGGCTGGGAGGGATATAACTTGTCCCATGTGGAATTTGGAAACCATTCTGGGCAAAAAACAAAACAGGTGTGGCTGGAGGACTACCTTCCTACAGTAGAAATGGACATAAGGACGTTTACAGGAGAGGGTCTGTAGCCACCGAAATGACTGTTTTAGAAGCGAGGTGGTCAATGGGAATGGAAGCCATTGGCTCAAAAGGATCCTGCATGAGAGCCTGTAAGACTACATTTAGATCCCAGCTAGGAAAAGGAATTTGAGAAAAACCTTTTGCCACGCGGTTGAGTGACCGAGATCCCTATCAGGTCCGATGTGCTGTGCCTGGTGTCGGCTGCCCCGATGTTCTGCTGTAATGGTGCCAAGTCCGCATCCGACAGTGGGGGACAGGAGATCGTCGCCGTTGGTGCCACCCTCGGAGGGTGTGGCGGCACATACGGACATTCCAGTCTGGAGCGTGTTGGGGCATCAAAGTCTGTCCTAGGCATGTAGGGCGAGGGGTTCCGGGACCGATATCGGTATTCCTGAGAGTAGGCATAATCATAATGTCTGTCTCTAGGGTTGTAGGGTGAGCAGCAGGAACATGGCGACTGGGATCTACGCTCTCGATGGTACCTCAGCAGGGTACCATGTTTGTCCCGGTACTGTGGGGACCTGGACTCTGTACGCCTGGGATCATGCATCCATGGGTACTGTCGCCAGTAATGTGAGTAGAAGGGGTGGAACTGGCGGTGTGGGCGGTGCTGCCGGTTGCGGGGGCTGTAATTGCGGTGTCCCGATGGAGTTGTCACCCCTCATGTGTTGCACCTGGGGAGCTGCCACATCCCCTGTGCCAGGCCGCTCAGGCAGCTCCCTGGAGCCCTTATTTTTCTTCTTCTCCCCATCCGCCTGTCTGGAGCCCCGTTCCGAGCAGGCGGTGCTGTGTGCCCATGGGGCCTCTGTATCGCCCTCTACTGGGCGGGCGATACTGAGAGTCTGGGGACTCTCCTTCAGAGGGGACGGTACCATGGGTCTCGGTGCTGTCATGGATCCGTCGGGACCGGGTTGTACTGGTTCCATCGGTGCCTTTTGAGCCGATTCCATCGTCGAGGACGTAGAGTGCCGGGTGTGGAGCCTGAGAGGCCCCTCTTCTCCACCTTCCAGAGCCCTTTTTGTTAGCAAGTCCTGCAGGCGCAGTGCCCCGGCCCGTTTGGCTCTGTTCGATAATACTGAACAGGCTCTGCAGGTCTGGGTGTTATGGGCCTCGCCCAGGCACGCTGGGCAGCGGGCGTGCTGATCGCTGATGGACAGGGTGGCGGGACAGGAGCTACACCGCTTAAAGCTTGGCTGTTTGGGCATTCCCAGACACCCCGAGGGGCGGATTGTGCCCGGGGAATGAGACCCGCCGGCAAGGGCAGCACTCACTTTTTTATTTTTCTTACTACTGACCAGCACTGCAAGGTCTTTCTCTTATACACATCTAGATGTGTATAAGAGACAGGCTTTACGACAGACAGTGCCCGTGAAGTACTTCACAACATTCCCCATGTCTGTAGAGTTTCTCTGTTCAGCAGCAGCTATATCAGCTGTTAGAAANGTTATAGTCTTTCCCAGGCAAATTCTGCCTGGATACTGCTGACAGAAAAGGTTTTCTGGTACCCGCGGAACAGGAAGTGAATCCCATGAGTGAGAATTGGAGAGATCCTCGAAGAAGAACAAAGTGGTTTGAAGGATCTCTTTATTGGACCAGCTGCTGTCGGTGGAAATAAGCAGCTTTTGGGCCCCACAGGGCCCTTCCTCAGGCATGGAGCATAGTCAGTCAAAAATATATAAACTGAGGAAATACAGGGCAGGATATAAAGAGGCAGGAAAGGGTGGGGTTACATAAAAGACGAGGCTTTAAACCTGTTGGCACTGAAGTGCCATTTGGAATGGCGCCTCACCAGCCAGGGCACAGGCCAAAGTGGGTGAAGATGGGGGCGCTCTGGACGGACACCCCCACCCCCTGAATCTGTCTGTACCAGGACCTGCTCCTGCAGGGACATGGCCCGGACTGTTAAATGTTCTGTCGATCGATGAGCTCTCTCCTTCACGCAGGGTTTGAACCCACAAAAGATGCTCCATGCCCTGGTTTTATGCTCAGGCCCCAGGCAGAAAAGGCACCCAAAGTGGGCATCAGTCTGAGATCTTCACCAGGGCCATACAGTGCTACACAACTGAGGCTGCTGAAAGTGGCAAGAAAAGAAAAGAACTTACGGGACAGGTGATCAGGGGCCATTCATACGCCGAGATTGGCATGTCACGGAAAAAGAAAAAAGTGCCTGCTATACTCCAAATCTGGCACTAGATGGTGCCAAATGCCTATAAATTCAGTTTCAGTTTATTGACCTTGCCAAATAGCCACCTCAAAAGTACATTAAAACATACATTAAAGTAAAGTACATTAAAGCAATAAAATAATGGCAGGAATGGTTTGAGTAAGATAAAGTTTAAATGCTCACTGCATAAGTGGACAGTCCCATCCAGCTTACAGAGCTGTTTACATTCCTATTCTGGCAGGCTACAACTGGCAGAAAACTAGGGCAGGTCAACATGTTGGTCTTCTACCAGATGTGCATGTCCTGGGGTAAGAAACTGGACACGGGTACTCAACATTGTGGGCACACCAAAGCAATTGCTTCAGCCCCCAAACTTTTCACAATACCGGTACAGGCATTGTGTCAGTGCACTCACCCAGCAAAACCTGTCTGTACCAGTTCTAATGTGTGCTACTTGGCAGAAAACCAGAACCAGGAGAACTTTGCCAACACATATCAAAATTGTGCTTATGATTTTGAGTTGGGTAAAAATGATCTACACAATATCCCCTGGTTGGGCTCTTTTTAAAATTAAATGTTCTTAAAATCTTTGAGGAAAAACTGTTTTTGAGTTGTTGATTTGAAAGCTGGTAACTAAACATTTTGAATTTCAGTTCTGGAATGTGGAAGTTCAAAGAACTGGATATAATTTAAGCCTAGGGGGAAGAAAAAAAAAGAAAAAAGCCCAGGGGCTGGAAGCAGATTTCAAACTTTTAAAAAGCCATCAGAGAGGGGAGCAATTGTTTGTTTCCACTGACAGCAGGGCAAGAGACAATCGGTTTGAACTACAGGCAGGTGGCTTTTGTTTAATCATTAGGAAGAACTTCCTGTCTACAAGACTAGTTGGGCAATAGAGCAAGTTGTCAAGGGGATGTGTGGCATCTCCTTCATTGGAAGGAAGAGGCTGGATAAAGAGGTCCTGGATGGGGTATGTATGGCTGGTCCTACTTCAGTGCAAGGGATTGGGGAAGATGGCACTTAGAAGTCCCTTCTGCCTGTAAGGTTCTATGAAAGTTGATGGTACAACACTTAAACATCATACATTTTTCTGCCACTGAAAACCAAACACCAAACAGAAAAATCTGAAGAATTCCTCTGAATTGTGCAATAAGAATGCTAGTTTTTTGCTGGAGTTTTTGTCCAAAGAGGAAGTGTACAGCCAGCTGGCTTGTTCCATTACTGCAGCCAGCCCCATTGGAGGTTTTTCCCAATCACAGCAACAAGGCTCTTTTTGGTGTCTAACCAAAAGCGGAGTTTCTGAAGAAGAGGACATCTGCTTCAGAGGTGCCATCACGCATCAGCCCAATCTTAGCCACGGCTGCACACAAGCAAATCCCAAGCGGTTTTTTTTGCCTATGACCCTATTTTGAAAAATCCAATCCTGTGACCACAGACAGCAGACACATTAAAGTATCAGTCAGGATCATGCCCTAGTCCTAGTGTTTGGGAACCTCTGCTCTAGAGCCTAAAAATGATGTTGGAAACTACCCTGAACAGAGGAGAATCAACGTCTATTACCAAGCTGTTCCTGACATTTATTCAACCTAAATGTTCCTAGAGATGGAGATCCTATACACTCCCTTGGCAGCCTCTCCCACCTAATTTCTTTGATGCCTTTTTGAACTGGTGCTTTTGCTATCAAGGCGGCAGCTTGAGATTCTGATGCTCATGGAAGGGCTCAGTCTTGTTCCCTTTTTAGGCAAGGGATATAAATCCTACCATCTGCCACTACATCCAACAAGGGGGAAATCTTGCTTTCGTCACTAGGTAACTGAGCTTCTTTGAATAGGCTTTCTGAAGATCCCCAAGGGATTGGTCACTGCCTTTGATCATAGACAGCATTATGGCCTGCAAACTGGAGCATTATAGAAAGGGGAGTATGAACACCACTGCTTGCTTCTTCCCAGCAGGTCCAAGTAAGGCTCCTCCGAAGATTCACTCTTAGTAGAGCCACAGACCCTTCAAAGATCCCTCCCCACATACTACTGCAGTGGTTCCCCAAATTGCCATCAGCAGCTGGTCCAGAGCAGCTACCCATGACTATAGCAGGAGATGAAGTCATCTTTGGTGGAAGGGAGCTGGGTAATGTCTAATGCCCCCATGCTGGATGCCTGCCCAGAGATGGTCCTAGAACTAGTGGAGACTGAAACAGTCTATAAAGAGCACATGCAGGGGCCATGACCATCTCCAGCAGCTACAATAGTGCTCAGTGAGAAGCTGAAGGTTGACAATGGTCCCTTGGGCCAAAGTCTGAGAACTGTTGCCCTACTGCCTGCTTCTCAGCATTTTGAAATCGCCCATGAGGACAATGTCTGCAGCCATTTGCAATTAGTCAAGCAAGGCTGGAGAAGAAGCTCCAGTCGATAAAGCTCAACACAGCAGTGCATGGGTAGTCATCCCCATCAACACCACCCTGTTGTAACCATCTGATGGCTGAAGAGACTCTCAGGATCCAACAACTCAGCTTAGAAATAGGGCTACTGGAATTGGTAAGACACACCAGAGCAGAACTTGTTTGTCATCAAGATACATCCTGAATCCCATTTATCAAAGCATGGAGACTTCACAGCCAAGCAGAGAGGACAGCGGTAGAAGAATCGTGTGTAGTTTAATGAGATTTGGAAGTGCAGTGTTACAATTCCAGGGGGAAGGGGAGGAGGTAAGTACAGTAAAATATTTTGGCTCCTCCAGCCAGACAGGTCTGGCAGAAGTTGTCAGCAGAGCATTAAATACCCTCCATTTTGTTTTAATTCATTGTTACCAAGTGCAAAAATATACAGAGCATTTTAAATTCTTAGACATCTCACAGTAATAAAAAGTCAGACAGTTTGATTGGACAATCTAGACAGACAAACAAATCAGTAGAATTCATGAAAACAATGACAGCTTGATCCTTCGGAGAAGGTTGAAAGCAGGGATCCCTTACTCCCAACAAATGCCCAGGGGCCACTGTTATGTCAGACAAATCACTTTAATCCCAATTTTCAAACCAGCATAGGAGCAATGTTCCACTGAAGAACACTGGACTTGCATAGTGTGCTATTTTGACCCCAAGCCTACAGTACTGGAAATCAATTTCCACCATAAGTGGAAGATCCTAGCAGATTGCTTTGTGTATTGGCTGTACTAGAACAATTATTGCAAGACACAGGGAATAGCATCATCCTTATTCAGGCCACTGCCCTACAGGTAACTCTGGAAGAACAATACAAGGGCCCTTTTGCTCAGAGAAAAACAAGACCACTTGTGACTTCAACGTACGAGTCATACCTCCCCACTGCTCAATGCTGTTCCTGGGAATACAGACATTCTAGCCCCTGTGGTCAAACCAGGTAGGGCTTGGGAGCATCAACAACTGCAACTGTGTGGAGAACCATGCAGCTCACACACCGAGTGAAAGCAACAGCCAAGGTTAACATCTGAGTCCAGGCAGATCAAACCCATGGTCAGTCTTTGGGAAATCTTAGCTTCTCTTTCAGCATGGCAGAACCATACAGAACAGCCACCTCTATGACGCAGACAAGCACTGAACTCTAGAGACACCCCAGGTTTCATTGCCATTTGCTGGGTGTCTGTAGTGGTCTTTCCCCACTAAATCCTCTCTCCATAAGGTGCACTCCATCCCCCAGAAACTCCCTCACAGACGCCACCACCACTCTGCCTCAAAGCATGGCCATATGTTCAGCTAATGGTCCAAGACCTAAATGGCAGAAGTGGGTCCCCATTACAATTTAGTGGTCAACCCACAGCTAGCTTTCACATATTGGAGACGCCAGCCCTTAAGCTGAATCTCTGCATGCAAACTCAAGAGCACCTGGAAGAGGAGCAACAGCTGCTTCAGCTTTCTAATGGAACAGTCGCCAGAAAGAAAAAACAGATAAAACACTTTCTGCAGCCTAGTCTGTAGCAGAATCCAACCCACTCCTGCCAGTTCTCCATCCGAGTCCCTTCCTAGCTAAAATTGATCTCTTTCTGGAGTTAATTTCAATTTATCAACAGCTATTCTGAGAAAGGAATACACATAAGGCCACAAGTAGAACAAATCAGCTGCCTTGGAATGAGCAGTGTCTGAGAATCCAGTGCAAATATTTGAGATCCCCTCCCCACAATAATATCTAGTGCCCTTGAAGATTGTGATTCACCACAGGAGATGATCCGTTAAGGCAGAGTGGTCCTCTCTACAGTGCTTTACGACAGACAGTGCCCGTGAAGTACTTCACAACATTCCCCATGTCTGTAGAGTTTCTCTGTTCAGCAGCAGCTATATCAGCTGTTAGAAATACAGGGCAGGCTCACTGCTGAAGTCGGAAAGGCCACTCTTGTCTGCTGGGGTGAGCTGTGAAGGAAGAAATATAGAGAGTTAGAATTCAGGTCACTGAACTTTCCTGCCAGAACAGCAATTCCAGATTACCCATGCTTGGGAGTGGCAGGAGCTGCACTGGCACTTTAAGACCACATCTCATTTCCATGGTAATGAGTTTTACCAACCCCCGGGGCAACAGGAGCTGGCAGGCTCTCTTCACCAGCAGCAAGACCTGTAGGAAACAGACGTGCTGTCCTGCTTGTGCCAGACAAGACACACTGACACCAAGGCTTTTGCTGACCTCAGTGTAACTGGGGCCTCCCCTGCTTCTATATGAAGCAGAGAGGAGCACACTCCTTATACTCGCACATCAGCACTTAGGAGTTAGCCATGTGCTGGTTCAGAGAGTTATGCAGGGCCAAGGAAGGAGATTCTTACCATGACCTCACTTCTGGGTAGGTCAGCATCCCATGGAACGGACCTGGTGCCAGGAGACTTCTCATAGTGCTGCTCTTGCCACTTGCTGAACTCTAGGGAGTGCTTTGGGGTGTAACTAGATAAGCCTGCAAAGACAACACAGACGGGTGTGTTCCCTAGTGCCACACTTTACCAGCATGGCGACACCACACTGGCAGAGTCAGTTATGTGATCAAGCCTAGCCCCATGTGGCAGTGCTGTACCAGGCCTGGTCTCATGTCTGAATTATGCCTCCCCCACCCCAGGCAATGAGTCTTCCCCAAGCAGTGGCCCTCCCAAGGGGGATGCTGGACATCCCCCCCCTAGAGTGGCAGCAACCCTGCCAGGAAGGAAGAGTGGGCGGGGGCAAGGCTGCACTCCATTCCTGTCCACTCAAAAAAAACTCTTTTGGTGCAGCCTTAGAAGCATCCAGAGTGAAAATTTTCAGTGGGTGGGGGCAGTGTTGGTCCAGCTTCCTACCCTGCCCACTTTGAAAGTTTCCTAGCAGTGCTCAGGCTGCTTGCAAAGTCTCCCCCACTAGAGCCTGGCTCAACTGAGCCCCCTCACTCCAGGACAGCGATGCTCCTTGACAAGTGATGAACACACGCCCGTCTCAGAAAACAAAGAAAATGAATCATTTACCCACTAGCATCACTTCTGGCCCTGCACTTTAGCCCCTTCCAGCTGCCTTCCACAAAAGCATCCAGCCCCCTCTCCTGTTCCGCTTCCAAGAAGAATCTTCCAGCCAGTCTTCAGCCTCAGGAGCAAAGCACACCCATGGCAGAGCATGCTGTCCCAAATCTGGGGAAGGGCTCCAGGGAAGCAATGCAGCATCAAGAGTGGTCAGGCATGGTGGTTTGCAGCTGCTCTGCAGCCTGAGCAAGTGGCTGGATGCTGTGTAAGGGGTTGCAGCGTGGGGCTGAGCTGAGGATATTAGACCTTTCCTCTGCGATAGCACCCTGGAAGGGCAGGAATGAGCAATAAGCTTCACAGGGCAGAAGAGAGGAGCTTTCTTGGGAGAAAGCAATACCCATTCATTCGCTTCTAATAGTCATTTAAAAGATAAATCTGTCCTTAACCCTCACAGCTGCAGGAGCAGTTTTGAAAATGAACCACCATGAGGTCTCTCCACGACTGCAGTTGTACGGTTATGCACAGCCCAAGTCACCTCAACAGGAAGTTAAACCAAAGTGACAGCATTGTACGATTTCACGGCTGATCTAAGCATGCAAGGAGAAAGGGAAGATTATGGGGCTGTTCAGATCATCTAGCTCTGGTTCCATTTGTGAGAGAGACTCTCTAACAGAAGATTCCCTGAAGATTCAGGCAGATGAGGCATGGCATCTATTACGCTCACTTCACATTTCCAAAGATGAGGGTTCGAGACATGCCAGGAAAGCTTGGATTCCAAAGTGTGTTAATGATAGCAACAGGGGCCTATTGTCCAGACATACCCAGGTATCTGTCTGAACCCTTTTGAGGAGCTTCCCAGCACTAGGAACAGATTTTGAACCAACTGCAACAGCTACTGTGAGCCCCTCAGTTTGGCACACAAGGCAGACAAGCTCAGAAGCATACCCCCCCCACCCCCGCATCTCCCAACCTAGTAGGAGCCCTGCCATGCTGTTGCCAGTGCAGCTCTGCCTCTGTGGTCATTCGCCTACCACCATGCCACACACTTCAACTTGGCAAACCCTTTGCTTGGAAGTACCAGGAAGCAGGCACTCTCCTAGCAGGGCTGGAAAGCATCTAGCACATATTATTCAATTACCTTTCCTGGAGAAATGCTCCCTATTCTGCCCCCCCCCCCGGCCAGGGGATCAAGGAGAAAGCCCTTTAGGAGGATCCCCACCTTTTCCAGTAAGGTATCCATTGTAATTGGTGGCTGAAGCTGTCAAGTCTTGGGAAAGTGTGTTGTGATTGGTAGCTGCAGCCAACGTATCTCCCAGGAATGAGTGGAATGCTGTCACTTCACTTGTGGGGCCACATAAACAGCCTTGCAGGTTGCCAACTGAGAAACACAGGCCTAGTTCCTACAGTATTCCCCTCCCTATCTCAGCCCAGCCTTTTGTGCTGGCCCCATTCCTGCTGGCAAACCACTATGCTCACCTGAGTTGGGTGTGCTGGACTGCAAAGTGCTGTTTGGACGAGGAATGAAAACTGAGCAGGGCTTCTCATCAACTTCCGAGGCGTACTCCTCTTCTTCCTCCTCCTCCTCGTCGTCTTCATCCACTAAGGAACTCTCAGAGGGGTATTCAAACATGGTCTGCAGGCTTGACTCGTTGAAAGAAATCTTCATCTGGAAACAGCAAGGAGAGGTTCTAAACAACCAGCGTGCAAAGCTCCAGCCCCAACCCTGGACTGCGGCACAAGGGAACAACAGGGTAATACACACTAACTGGAGCTTAAAAGGCATTCTCTTCTGTAGTTCTAGGACTAGTTTTAAGAAACTGGAGGCCTGAGGGGATCTGTAGTTCTCTTAAACTGGTCCAGGAACATGAGTGTCCATACAGCTCTTATAAACTATATGGTAACTCTCCCAACCTTACAAAACTCAGACATTTCTAAAGCTCCACTACTGCGTGTGGCAATAAAGCTATTCTAGCTTGCACCAGTAGATCACATGTGCAGACATTAGGCCAGAAGCACGTGAACTGTAGCTCTTTGGCCCCATTTTGATCAATGGATGCAGCTCTCAGGATTAGGAAGCTCTGCCCACACTTACATTGGGACAGGCTTAAAGTGGTCAAATGCCTAAGTGGACACTGGGATAACAAGTGGAGCACATTACACCGTACTTTCAAGTCTGCACCGGTTGCCAATAGTGTTCCAGGCAAAAATCAAGGTGCTGTTTTTGACCTCTCTAGCCTGAGCCCTACATATCTAGAGGGCCACCTTCCACCCCACTGTGACCAACAAGATCAGCCAAGTGCCTCTTCTTGACAGTTCCACCACTGGCCCAGGTCCATGACTGAGGCAGGCAGAGAAGCATTCTCGGTGGCTGCTCCACAGTTTCGGAACTCCCTTCCCTTGGAGGTTCATCTAAGCCCTGGCCCCCAGAAGATGTCAAGGCAGTGCAAGATGCATTCAACAGGCAGGGGGAGCATTTTGTGGGGCTTTATTTTTTATTTTATATTGTATAATATTAGCCATCCTGAGCCTTTGGGGCAGGCCACAATAAAAATCAAAATAAGTAAATGAGATAAATGAAATTGTACAAGCCCAGTACAATTAACAGTAAGTAATTGCTGGGAAACAGTTACGAGAATGAATGCTGGAAGGTTGGTTCCTTACGCTGGTTTAATTTAAACCAGTACAAGTCACAATCAGGGCTAGACTGGGCTTGAGCTGGGGCCCCTGAGGCCATTCTATCTTGCCCCCCCCCCCCACATATTCACTGCCGCCCACAGCAGCTATAGCCAATTACCTGTATTCACTGCGTTATCCCCATTGGCAGGAAGGCGGGAAATGCAATGAACACAGGTCTCTGGCTACAGCCCGTCTTCTGCCAGGGATAAAGCAGGTACCATGGGCAGCAGTTTCAGCCATGCCAGACAGACACTGGGGTTAAGGCAATATTTGAGGGGGCTCCAATAATAAAATTTGGGGCCTAGGCTGCAGTACCCAAATTAATCCATCCCTAGCTATAATGTAAATAAGCCATAAGCCAGAGTTCTCAGACTGGGGGGTTAGGATGTCATACGGGCATGCCCTCTGTGCAGGTGATGGCGCAGGATTCAACGGATAGTCAAGACACTTTGTAGGTCTTGGTTGCTGTCTGGGTCATGGGGTTATACTTTTAGTCTCAGAATGGAGAAACAGGTGCACTACTACATCCTGGAGAAAGATTAAAGTTGCTATGGAGTCTCCATTTTAAACACAGGGTGAAAACAGACATGCGCTAACCACTCTTTGTGGTTATTTATGCATGTTGCAGGGCTGTATTGGTGCCCTATGCAGCCCTGAAACATGCATAAATGACCACCAAGGGTGGTTAACGGGTGGTTAGCGTCATGTCTGTTTTCACCCACAGTCAATGCATAGGGATTCCAAACTCATATGCTCTAGGGAACAGGGCCTATTACTGTAATTGTGAAACTGATTCAATAGGGAAGACAAGCTAAAAGGTTTGGAGGAGGAATTGGAATTGTGCGACAATGAATATATAGAATCCATCAGGCAAGAAACCCAGCAAATCAGTTTCAAATAGTTCAACTTCTGACACACTGATGCAGGTACAGTACTACTGCCAATCCACAGCATCCAAGGACTGTGCCAGCCCTCAGTGGGGCTTACAGGTCTTTCCAGATACAGCAGCCTTGCTTTAGGCCAGGGGTGGCTAAGGTCACAATCCACTGGTGGATCACAAGCTAGTCTCCAGTAGATCATGGTGTGGGGAGGGAGGGACTAGCCCCTCAGATCAGGAGTGGCACCCCAAGGAGTGTCAGCATGGAGATGAGGGGCTATAAGAGGATCACTGGGAAGGGACTCTGAGGGGAGTGCTCCTCTCCACTCCTGAGACTAGTTGCCTAGGTGCCTTAGGACTGGGAGCCAGCAGGCGGGTTCCAGGTCTGAAGCACCAGAGCCAACAGGAAGGATCCTGGTAGATCCCCCAAGGTCGATGTCTGGATCATGTGCACCATAAATCTGGACACCCCTGCTTTAGGCTGATACAGCAGGGGCAACTACAGCCAGAGGCTTAAACCAGCGCAAGCTTTCCTTCGTATAGCTATGCTAATACTATGTAAGGTCTGTGTTTACACTTCCAACTAGATAGCATAAGCAATGCCAACCTGATTATAATCATGGAAGTTGCAGCTATTTGAGGGGAAGAGCAGCTGGCAGCCAGCTCCAGGATTTACACATGAAGAGTAAACAGTTGGGAGAAGCATCCAATCCCATTCTATCAGGTGGGTTTCTGAAATGGGGATTTGAATGAGCTGCTGATTACATGTGAGCAGTGCTAGTGTAAACAAGCTCATTCAACTGCCCTGCATCCTTCCCAGCGTACTCATTTAATCCCCACCCTTGTAAGATTTTCACTCAGTTAATTCATGAGGCATGCCTTGACGCAATACTAGCTTCCAAATGCCTCCAACTCCAAGAGCTTGACGTATCCAAGCTCATTTCCATTGGCAATAGATGACACTTCTGTTATCTAGTTTTGTTTTAATTACTTTTAGGTTTCTTTGATTTAAGTAAAACCATATATTAAACTGGTTTAATAAAAGCCTCCGGAAATACTGCTTGTATAGTTTTTTAAAGTTAAATTCCATCTAAATACAGCTTGATACAAATCTCAAGTTAATTTACTAAGGAATGCATTTAGCAATAAGAAATGTTGAAGATGATCCAACTAATTAAGCCATGTAATTAAGTACATAGCTGAGCCTGTTTTCCTTGTTAGCAAAAGAGTACCAAATATAGGATTAGATTTAATGACTTGAAACTACAAAGGCCTGATTTAATTGTTAAACCATCCAATGAGAATGAGCCTCTCTCTCTAGGAACAAGGTCTACAAATGGAAAATATCAAAATTAAGTAGGATTTGAATCCTATTTAAAGCCAGGCGTTTGACAATTGATGGGCTATAGCCAGAGACCTATTAAACATCCAAAAAATTAATCTGACATTCTGCAGTATTTTGTTCAACAAAATTGCAGGAGCCAGGAGACCCTAGGCAGCCTGTGCCTGATCAATGGCCAGACTTCAGAAGAAAAACCAAAGCCCCTCCTTCAAGCTGGCTTAGAAAGAGAATTCTGTTCCAAGGAGGCATGTGCCCAAGACCCAGTTGCACCAGTGTTCACCAATTCTGTTGCATTTCAGCTATTTTAAAAACCTGATGCTAACATTCAGCATTAGCAGAGGAGGGCCAGGCGGCCATCCCCACAGCTGCGTAGACGGTTCGGTTTGTCTCAGATACTGGCACCGATTCTAGTATTTTATGTAGCTCATTGTTTTTCCCTGAGCTTTCCCATAAACGCTGGGCACAAGCCAAGAAGCAAGCCTGGGCAATAGAGAGCTTTGCCCAACAATGGACGGCATCCACACCAAGCTGTGAGAACTGGAAGATGCACTCTACTTAGCAGCAAAAAGTGTGCCTGGAAGTTGCATGATCCTCTTGTTACCATGGTAAGTATCCTTCGTTTATCTGTCATGGGTTCCCAACAGCAAGAATACAGAACCCAAACCCAAAGAAAAGGCCAGTGTACAGATTTAAACCTGCAGCCAGCAACAAAATATAGGGATTCACTGACAAATACTAAGGCCGTTTTCAGATCTCTCCCCCTCGCGCATATCCTGGCTGCGGGAGGGAATGCGCAGCCAGGATATGCGCGGAGATCAGCCAGTCTGAAAGGCCCCCCCCCCCCACGCGGCTTTGCCGGCAGAGACACGCAGGGATGCCGAGCTGAATTTCCTGCTCTGCATCCCTGCACGTGTCTGCCGGCAAAGCTGTGCATAGGGGCTTTCAGATCGGCTGATCCCCGCGCATATCCTGGCTGCGCATTCCCTCCCGCCGCCAGAATATACGGAGGGGGGGGCAGGGAGAGAGGTCTGAAAGTGGCCTTATTCTCTTGCACCCTTCCATAACATTGTACACGTCTAGATTTAAGTACTATAAACTGGGGAAATTGAGTGAGTGTTAAGGCAATTAACTATGCCACCTTAGCTCTACCCTTTTCAAGGTGTATAACTGCAGTTTTCTGGGTCAAGAAAAAAAGAAAAGAAACCGGACCTGTGTTATATACACACATAGTGGCCCACTAAAGCAATTGCAAACATGAACACGACAGTCTTTACTCATGCTCCAAGATGGAAACAGAGGTGATGTATTGAAGTTATGTTGTCTTGTAACTGTATGGGATATGCACAGATTATGAATAATGTATAGCAAGAGCTGCTTTGTATCAAATATCACTTCACTGGAAACCAATAGGACCTTTTCACAATCTCACGATTCCTCAAGCCATCTCTTAATTTGAATGCAAATGCATGCTTTTGGAACACGCATGCTTGCACAAAGCAGTTTGCTAACAGAACTGCAGAGTGCTGTCCATGGTGGCATCCTACAACGAAAATGAAAAACCGTTTCTGGTTGTTTGACTTTCAAACCCTGAGACTAAGGCCCATGGTTGGTTTTAGGGGCATATGCTTCCAATTCCCCCCCCCCCCCCCCCCCAGTAGACTGTCCACTTTTTCAATTAGAGGTAAAATAATTCTCTATTTCTTAAAGTTTTTGCGTACAAAAAAATACTGTCTGCTGCACATCTAGGATTCAAATCAGGGTCTCTAGTATGAAAACCAAGCATCAAGCAATTAACTCAAGAACTTACACCCCCATCCAACTAATTTTTTCCAAATGACATGACAATGCATGCTTTGAGCAAAGCAGGGGTGTGGAACCTCTGTCACCTGGGCCAAGTGTGGTCAGGAGTTGGATTTTTATTTGGCCCCTTTCCAATTCCTAGATTTGGTCCTTGGATCCAGTCCCTACCCTCAAGGTACAGAACAAAGGATCGGGGGGAGGGAGGAAGGGGACAGAGTTGAGAGCTGCACTCAAAAGATAAAGGGATGGATCCACGGCACAGATCCATGATCTGGACCCTTCTTTTCTTCCACTATTCCTTAAATGCCCCTTACCCTTCACCCCCCCCAACTCTCATATGGCCTCCCTGCTCTCCTCCTCCAACCCCTCCACTTGCCCCCTGAACCCCATTCCTTCCCGCCTTCTGACCTCCATTGCCTCCACCATCACCCCTCAACCTGCACACCATCAACCTCTCCCTCTCTACTAACTCCGTCCCCTCTGCCTTTAAACACGCCACTGTCTACCCCATCCTTAAAAAGTCCATTCTGGATCCCTCTGAACCCTCTAATTACCATCCTGTCTCGCTCCTCCCTTTTGCTTCCAAGCTCCTTGAACGAGTTGTCTACTCCTGTTGCCTCGATCTCCTCTCCGCCAACCCCTCCCATAACCCCCTCCAATCTGGCTTCCGCCCCCTTCACTCCACTGAACCCGCTCTTGCTAAGATCACCAATGATCTTCTTGTGACTAACTCCAACCGCCTTTACTCTATTTTTGTCCTCCTTGATCTCTCTGCTGCCTTAGACACGGTTGACCACTCGCTCCTGCTTGAATCGCTCCACTCCCTGGGACTCTGTCCTTGCGTGGTTCTCCTCCTACCTTTCTGACCGCTCCTTCAATGTATCTCTTCCTAACTCCTCCCCCTCCCTGCCCCTCTCGGTCGGGGTTCCCCAAGGCTCCATCCTTGGCCCTCTCCTCTTCTCTATCTACACCCATTCCCTAGGAAAACTCATTGCCTCCCATGGTTTCCAATACCACCTATACGCGGATGACGCTCAGCTCTCCACACGCCTTCCCTCTCCCCCGTCCAAGCTTGTCTCACCAACTGTCCCTGTGATATCTCCGCCTAGATGTCTCAACGCCAGTTCAAACTGAACATGGCGAAAACTGAACTCCTTATCTTCCCTCCCAATCCTTCCTCTTCCCTGTCATTTGCCATTGACGGGGTCTCCTTCCTCCCTGTCCCCCCAGGTTCGCAGCTTGGGCTTCATCTTTGACTCACACCTCACCTTCAAACCCTACATTGACTCCGTGGCCAAATCCTGCCGCTTCTCCCTCCACAACATTGCCAAGATCCGCCCTTTTCTGTCTGTCTCCTCTGCCAAAACTCTCATCCATGCCCTAGTCATCTCTCGCCTTGGACTATTGTAACCTCCTCCTCGCTGGCCTTCCCTGCTCCCACCTTTCTTCCCCCATCTCTGTTCAAAACGATGCTGCCAGGATCATCGACCTAGCCCGTCGCTTTGACCACGTACAGCCTCTCCTCTCCCCACTGGCTCCCTCTTCCTGAGCATATTCTGCACAAGCTCCTCGTCTTCACCTACAAAGCCCTCGCGCCCCCCTACCTCTCTGCCTTGTTCTCCCTCCGAACCCCTGCTCGAGCACTCCGCTCCTCTTCCATCCCCCACCCTCCCACGCCTCCCCTGCTCCCCCAACCGCCTTTGTCCCTTCTCCCTCGCTGCCCCGCACACCTGGAACTCCCTCCCTGCCCCCTTCCTTTGTAACCTTCAAATCCCTCCTCAAAACCCACCTCTTCTGCTCTGCCCTTCCTAACTCCTGCTAAGCATCCCCACCCAGGATTATCCCCCACCTGCTATCTGCATACTCCCAACTTACTGAAACCAAGCCAAGAACGGGTACCTGAGTTCTCGTATCCTCATGAATGTTGCATCCCTCGTCTCTCCCTCTCTTCCCCCTTCCCTGTCTCCCTTCCCCGTCTTTAGATTGTAAGCCCTCGGGCAGGGACCGTGTCTATCTTATTCTTTGTAAAGCACTGGGTACATTGCTGGCACTGTATACATTATTATTATTAACAAACATGTATATAGCGCCAGCAGTGTACCTGGCACTTTAATGCTTATAATAAATAAATAATATCTACTGTATTCCTTTTACTTGTCCAATTCACCAGTAGTCCAACTCCCCCAACCCCACCCTTAGACCTTATTGTATTTTCTGGTTTCCAACTCTTCCCCCCCCCCCCCATGTTCAGTGGTTCCCAAGTTTTTTTATTGGGATAAAAACCCTATTTTGAGACAAATATAATCTCATGACCCCAGAGAATAAGAACCTGCAGAGTATATCAAATAACCAACCAGTCATGATCCCCTCCACAGATGGCACAACCCTATTTGGAATTACAAATTACAGTTTGAGAACCTCTGTTCTACTTCACTGTTAGAGTGCAGATGTGTTTGGTCTACCTTAGTGCACCGCTGCAAAGCCAACGTGGGAGAAGGACCTCAGGAGAAAACGAGACGGACCGACCTGATTTTCTTATTCAATGTCCCAACTTCCTCCATCACCACTTCCTAGCTATTCATCGTGCAAGTTTTTCAAAGCAAAACAAGTCAGCAAAATCCCCTGCTGCAAGTTAATATGTACACCATTAGCTCCCGAGAGCCACTACTAACCCTGCTAGTTGAAGAAGGTCAGATCTGAATCAAGGCCTCAAAAAGGTGAAGTTCTTCTACCAGAATTCATGGCTTCATCAGGTGAGCCACCTAGAACCCTTGGCTTATGCAGCCGAGACTGCCAATAAACGGAGACTGCTAATAAACCTGAAAGACAGGTTTAGACCTCTTTGGGAAAATGCCAATTTGAACTCTTACCACTGGAGTTTCAATAGCTACTTATTTATACACCATATCACTTAAGATGCTTCTGGGTTCAAGTGTACAAAACGAACAGAAACCATACCAATTTTCAATACTTTTATGACCCTTGCAGCAACAAGCCCCTAGACTTCAAATTTTTGATCAGATAAGTTTTTATCTGAGGAACTTTAATTTGGAAAGCCTTTCCCATGCATCCATGATGGCACTTACATACCCATCCCTTACCACAGGGAATGTAGCTTTGATTTAAGAATAGGACAAGTGACCATTGCCAGATTTTGACACGGTAGCCTTTCCAATTTGGAGTTGCTTTTCTAAAAGCTACAATGCTAAATTTAATTAACTTCTTACCAATCAACATCTCCAGCTGCATGCAAGAACTGCAAATATTTGTGTTGGTAGTACCTTGGATCACGGAGCAGCTGGCAGCTGATGCAAAGACTACCTGACAGTGCTAGAGGAGTGTCTGCATTATTGCAGTGCAACTTCCTAGCCATGCTCTCTGCCATGAGAATCTCCCCTTACAAAAGGTAACCTACAAAGCCTGCTTTTGTAATCAATATGCTTAAGCACATGGCAGATGGAGCAATACATGGGGGCTTGATATAAACTCCATTTAAGAGAGACTGGGAGGAGAGTTTCAAATTCCCTAAGGGCAGATCTCAGGGAAAGAGGTGCTCAGGTCTTGTATCCCAACACCAGAAAGTACAGCGCTGTCTCAACTCCGCATACTATCAGTATTACACAAGGAGGAAGTGTTACTAAGGAGCCCATAAGGAAGTCTGACTTCTTAGTGCAGTGGAATGTACATTACAAAAGCACAATAAAAATTCCCATTTCTAATCTAGAAGGCAGAAATGCCTCCCATATCCTCATTAGTTTGATTATTAACTTACACATAGTGCAAATACATTACAATCCTTATCTCTCCCCCATGTTCCCCTCTCTCGTCTCCTCTCATCTTTATTAGCTTGTAAGCCCCTTGGGGTAGAGTCCTGTCTATAGCTACTGATTGTACATTGCCATTGTTATATAAATAATAAAGCTCTTTTCCCAACTTTCAAGCAGGCAAATATAACCAGGGCCCAGAACAGGCCTATCTAGTAAGCTACCATTATGGCCATGCAATTTAGACAGACTTGGTGCTAAGAGGGTGGCCCTAATGAAAGACTTTTGGTCCAGGTCTACTTTTGTACTTGTTTGACAGTTATGAGAAAATACAGCTGAGACAGAGAACCATAGATAAATCAGCATTCTGAACATAATCATACTGGATCAGACTAATTGACTGTGGCCAGCACCACCAGCTGCTTTGGGAAAAGTGTCCGAGAAGCCATGAGGCAATTTAGAAGAATCCATTCCTTATCAAGTCAAAAGACCACTTCATGTACAAAGGCTGCATGAGTTTGTCCAGTCCCCCTTTAAACCTAGTCATATCAAGAACTTTGGTCTACAGATGACTGAGCCAGTCATAACCAGACTGGGACAAGGACTTCCTATTTAGGTGGTGGTAAGGGAAACTTATCTTAGCTCAAAACAATACCATACCCTACAATACACCACCATGCAGGGTAAGTGCCATACTGGGTTGGACCATTGATAATTCTAGCCCATCATCCCATCTCCAACAGTAACCAACTTTGGTTACTTCAGAAAAGCGTGCATGCCACAAGTCGAAATGGAGCCATCCATTTCTGCTGTTCACTCCCAGCCCACAACCATCTTGACTTAACAGCCATTATCGAATTATCTTCCGAGAACTTCTCCAAACATTTTTTGAACGCAAGTTATGCTATTGGCCTTCACAACATCCTCAAGCAATAGGTTTTAAGAGTTAATGATGTACCAAGTGAGAAGGTCCTTGTTTTAAACCTGATACTTGCAACTTCATTGGGTTTTCATAGCATTTTGAGAATAGGGGCCAATATTTGCCCCTAATTTACTTGCTTTACACCATTCATGATTTTAACTTCATTATGCCACCTCTTATCTAAGCTGAAGAGCCCTAGCCTAGCGAGCCTCTCCACATACATCTTTGTTGCCCCTTCTATTTATTTATTTAAGAGTTTCGCTACCCCACCCCTCCTGCCACAGGCAGCTTACAATCAGTACAAAAAACAAACAAAAGAGGGAGGATAAAAATATATTCCACCCAATCACCCTTCTCCCCCGCCAAAAGCCTGGCAGAACAGTCAGGTCTTACTTCTTTGAAAGGAGGGGAGATCTGGGGCCAACCGGACCCCCACCGGGAGTTCCACAGCTGAGATGTGACCACTGAATGCCCTCCCCTGCACAGCCCCCCAGAAGACCCGGGGAACCCCGAGGAGGGCACCCGCGGATGACCGCAGGGGCCAATCCAGAATCCGGGGGGTGGGGCGGTCCCACAGATAGGTAGGGCCTAGACCATTTAGGGCTTTATACGCCAAGACCAATACCTTAAATCGGGCCCAGAAAACTACCAGCAGCCAGCGCAGAGAGCGGAGCACTGGCATAATATACTCCCACCAGGAGACGGGCCGCTGCATTCTGCACCAGCTGCAATTTCTGAGCCGTCACCATGGGTAGCCCCACGTAGAGCACGTTACAGTAGTCCAGTCTAGACGTGATGAAAGCATGGAGGATAGTGGCCAGGGCAGAGTCTGAAACATACGGCCGAAGCCGCCACACCTGATGGAATTGGCGAAAGGCACTCCTTGCCAGAGTCTCTACCTGGACATCCAGGCGGAGCTGCGAGTCGAGGAGCACCCCCAGACTCCGTACCTGGGAGACTAATGGTGGGGAGACCCCATCAATAACAGGGGCTGCCCTCTCCATCGCCTATGAACTTTTTCCATTTCTATTGTTTTTTAAAATGGGGTGGCCAGATCTGCACGCAGTATTCAAGGTGTAGGCGCACCATGAATTCACATAGTGGCACTAGGTTAATTCCTAACATTCCTTTCCCCCCCTTTTTTTAAAAGCACTATTGAGCAGACGTTGTCAGTGACTATCCACGATGATTCCAAGATCATCTTATTGAAGTGGCAACACCCAAGTTAGAATCCAATATTGTGTATGTATATAGTTTGGATTTTATTTTTCTCTGTGCCTTACTTTGCACTTATCAGCATTGGGCAACAAAACAGATGAAGTGACCACAGTTGTCAGAGTGCTTCTAGGACTCTTCACAATCTGCTTTGGAGTTAACGGTCTTGAATAACTTTGAGATGGCAACATTTGCAGATGACACTTTCACTCCCTTCTCCAAATCATTAATGTATTTGAAGTTTTATTTATGAATAGCAGTTATATTTAACAATTAACAGACAAAATTGATCATTTAAGACAAACACAAAAATATCTAATAATTAAAACCCAAGGCTGACTGATTTTGTTGTATAAGTAAGCAAATATAGCTAACTGCATGGCTTGTTTGATATTGTTTGCTGATGGCCAAAGTCTGATGCCAGCAAATAAGACCATCGTTTGTCTACAGGGGGTGAGGGCAAGACATTGGGCATGACCCCAAACCACTGCACGCAGCCAGGGCTCACGCACACCAAGGACGATAGAGGAAACCGCGCCAGAATTGTTCAGGTCACCACATGTGTAAATGCAACCAGAGCCAGAAACACATTTATTTGCATCACCTGGTTGCCATGCACAGCCCTGCACAAAGGTTCCACAGCCTTTGGGATTCTGGCCATGTTTTTCTAGTCTCCTTTTAGAATGGGACAATCAACCCTACCTTCCTGACATGGGCATAACTGCTGGTTGTGTGGAATATTGTAATATCTGCCCAAAGAACATGTGTGCATCAAGACAGAGTACTGCAGGAATTTTATGGGAAAGATTCCGATGCTAGGTTCAACTGACTATCATTTCCTTAGACCCTCCCCATACAGGCAATCAAGACAGGGGCAGAAGTTTAAAAGAAATGAATTTTACTAAAAATGATTTTGATCACACAGTCAAATAATAGAAAAACCTTTTGAAGCAAAGGACAAATCAGGTGCATAGGAATAGATGAGAAACAAAATTTAGTACTGCATTAAGTGATTTAGTACCTGTAATTACTTGGAAAAGTGTAGTAAAATAAGATATTGTACAAGTCTCTTTTTAATCCTAAATAAAGATAAACCTCTCAGAAGAATGGCCAGTTCCTCTGAAGTGGTTCAGCTTACTCTCGGATGAAAACAGGAATAAAAGCAGCCTTTCTGCCTTCAAAGCAGATTGTGTCAAAATGCCTAGGTGACACTCAGGACAAGGTCTTAGGGGGAGCTGCACAGCTAGCCAGCCTTCGGTTTAGGGCATTTTTATATACCACATCATTACCGGATTCATGTTTACGGTAGCCCCCATCATTATTCATGAAGCTCATAATTTGATTATAAGTTTCAGGTAAGTAAGGTAAGACTCTCCTTTATCTTGTCGGTGCTTTCCAACATACATTTCACCTTTTCCTACTTCTATCTAACAGCCAACTACTCCTGCCTCATTTCTCCCTCCTGATATAATGTGAAACTTAATGTCAATCCAGTTAACCAAGTTATGCTCTCTGTATAGACCTCAAAGCCTCCTATACCAAGCCAGGCAGTTTTGCATAAGCAAGCAGCCATAAAATTCAGCATTTAGCCTTATAGGCAGCCTACAGTAATCTGGCAAGAGTGACTAAGTTGGGGTGAGAAACAATCAAGGTAGGGTTCATATTCAAATTTTTGTTTAAAAAATGCTAACCAAGGTGAAAGCTTTGAGCCACTAACTACTGTCATGTCTTCCTGCAATTATCCTTTGTCTTCCTATCAATTATTCTTTGGGTATTTTCAGACATTACGTGATCACAGTGAACCACACTGAATCACAGTGGATTCAGTGTGGTGGCTGTGATCACGTGAATGTCTGTTTGACCCCTGCCAGGTGTTCACCACAGTGAATCTCTGGTGGGGGTCAAAACTAACCACGGTTCTGGCTCTGAGGCCGGCCTCAGGGCCAGAATTGTGGTTAGATTGGCCACGATCAGGAAAGGGGCAAAAGTAACATCAGTTACTTTGTCCCGTTCCGGAATCATGCCCCAATCACGATACAGGATTGGGTGCAGCAGCCTCATATGCTGCTACGTCTACGCTTCTCCCTAAGGGCGGGCGGCTGTCAGAGCGTGGGGGGTAGGACCGAGTGGCCGCACATCGTGCTGCTCGGCCTCAACCCCACCCAGATCCCGTAGAGTGATGGGGCCGGCTTGTCTAAAGGATGGATGGCCTCATCACGGTCCGGGATCCGAGACAGATCCCAGTCTGGGGTTCAGCGTGTTGGGCCTCCGGGCCCAGCATGTCTGAAAATACCCTTTGTCTTATGCTTAAATTGAGGGAGTCATTAAGAGCACTAATCCCAGTACAGCCCCGAGGCATCCCATCAAAATTCAAATTTGTTGAGATACTAGCATTCGCCATCAACAATTAAAAATACAAACAAACGAACAAAATAAGACAGTATTATTTCTTGTTAAATAAAAAAACCTATGCCTAATACCTTCAACTCGAAGGGCAAAGGCTAAAAAGCCTAGACAAAAAAAGCTTCATCCTGTTGTTGGAGGATCCAAATTCGTTTAAGAGATCTTATTCTTGGGTGAATACCTTTGTTCCTGGTGGCTTACTACTCTTAGATTACCTGTTTGTGCATTCAAATGCACAGTTTAGCATCTCTGCAAAATCTGCAATAATTTTTATTACAGCTATCACCTTTGTCTCACAAGAAAACGGATTAAAATTAGCAACACCTATTACAAAGTACAGCATTGTAAGTTGTCAAATAGATTTTGTACTACATGAATCGTTGCTTTTACACCAGAAGTCTTATTTCTCCATCTACATTTAATCCTTAAAACTTTATTTTATGAGGCTACACACTTCACAAATATCCTTTGTGGATTTCCACCACCAAGTTCCTACTTTTATGTTTCCACCATTGAATTCCTACTTTCACTTACCCCCATATCAAAGTTTCTAATCATCCTAACAATTCTTTGTGTAATTTAGTTGCTAACCATGGAAAAATTGCTATTGACTTGATATCAGATTCTGCTTTCAGTGTAAACAGGATTTCCAGCTTGTTGTATTGCATATTATTTTCCTTTCAACAGTGGATCAACCCAGATCGGTCTTAAATTTACATACATTGGACAATCAAAAAGCACATGCTCTACATTTTCTACCCTCGAAAGGTTGCATAAGCACACTCGCTTTTCATATGGTCTGTCTGTACCTGCCTTGTATGATGAGACTTGAACATTTGAAATCGTAAGAGTATAACTTCTACTCAATTTTGAATCTTTTAATATATCCAAATAGTCTTCCATCTTAGAAGTTCTTTTAACTTTAGCATACCATGGTGCTACCTTCCATAAAGCAACTTGGGTCATATCCTCTTGATGAGATATATCTTTGGCCCCCAGCTGGATGAGGTTTCTTTGCTGAGCAACATTTGTGTTCCATAACAATGCTACAGAAAGACCCAATTATGCCAACTGTGGAAATATTTGCTTGATCCATGGGTATGTCTGTACCTGTTGCTATTCAAGCTGTTCTAACAAACACATGTTAAGCATTGAATTGTCATTTAGAGCACACAACTTGATCCAGTATCTGAGGCTTGCCACTATACTCAAGCAGTGAACAGAATCAACTCCTGTTTTGGTTTTTATTACTGCTCCAGGGACTCCCTGTGGTACTGCCAAAAGCCTCCTCAAGAATTTGTTCTGGACCTCCAGTGCATCAGTTTTACCTATTGGTATAATTTCTATTCTGTATAATAATTGAGCTTTCCATCATTACTTCTCTCCACTGCAAAAAGTGTCATTTTCTTCTCATATTTCAGTTCTTTCAGGAGTCTTGGGTGAATGTCATCTTGTCCTGGTGACCCATTACTGTTTTGTTCATCAATCTGCTTTAAAACCTCTTTTAGTGCCATGTCAAGAATTTCAGACTTTCATAATTAAGACGACATTGCTGTCTGCAAACTACAGATGACAGCCCAGCATCAGTTTACATCCAGATTACTTCACAACCCAAGGGCTACAAACTGGGAGCTTTGACTTCTGCAAAATGTGGTATTTGATTCTCATGTGCACAGAACTGCCAGGGAAAGATTCCTGCTTGTGAGCAGTAAGCCCACCTTGGGAGGATTATCATACCAGAGAAATAAAGACGGGTAAGTAGAGCATTTGAGACACAGGGATAAGAACCACCACCAATTCAGAGAGGCTCAACTGAGCCAGCAGATTAAGGAGACAGATTAAAACTATTTTTAGTTTAATCCATATTATCAGCTTTCAGTAGTGCAAAGCACTTTCAATCTCTACTCAAACCTAGCTCTCACCAAGAGAAATATTCTTCACCTTGTCATTCTTCACCTCCAAGATTGACAAGATCCGTCGGGATATTGCCTCCCGCCCTCCCCCACCCCCCTCCCTCCTCCCCTCCTACCTCTCTCCAGGAAATCTCCACTCTTCTCTCTTCATCCAACCCCTCCACCTGCCCCCTTGACCCGATCCCCTCCCGCCTCCTGACCTCTATTGCTCCCACTGTCGCTCCCCCCCTTCTGCATGT
>QEPC01002020.1:2019211-2068701 GCA_003113815.1 Sphenodon punctatus
TAATAATAATAATAATAATAATTCTTACCTCTAACAGCATCTATTTTGATTCCTTTCTTCTCCAGCACCTCATGCACCAAGCAGGAACAGGTGTGGCACAGAAGGTATGAGGGTTATGGGGTAACAATGTTACCAAGGATTAGGACACTTCCAAAATTAATTATTTTAAATTGCTCTTTCAGGGAACTCTTTATAGAGAAAGCTCAGCATGCTCCGCATCCACAAACAAGCCTCCCTGCAGTGGGGGAGTATCAGCTAAATCAGTCAGAAGGGGTTGCTATGCTCTTGTACTTTTCTCCCTACCCTCAACCCAACAAGAATAAGCCACTTCCTCTGTACTTGCAGGCCAAGAGCCATTCCACCCCCCACCCCCCTTACAGCACAAACAGCAGCATTAAAGGAGGGCAGTGTAGCTCACCCAGTAAGAAGTCATTCAGTCTCCAACTATGGTAAAAAGTTAAGATGAGGACTCTGCTCCAAAAGCGACTAAGAACAGTTTCTCACATCTGTTAATTCACACACATTGGTGCCACAGGGAAGTCCAGGACTCAAATGATGTGCAACTTCCATCTCATGAGAAGTGTGGCTCTTTGCCAGCAAACATGCACTTCAGGCAGAGTACCTTTTCACTACTCTGTTGGACATACATATTTGTTGGCAAAGATCTGCATTTTCTCCCTTCTCACAAAATGGAAGCTCCGCATCATTAGAGTCCCAGTCTTCCCCACGGCACTGAAGGGTGTGTATTAACAAACATGAGAAAGCAGTCTGAGGAGATCAGATAACAAGGCATTATGAGTTCCTGTATGTTCTGGGCATTTGCTTTGCTAGATCTCTCTCAGAACAGGACTTTGGCCAAACATAACAATACTTCGCCTTTGAGTGGCTCCATAATTCTTAACAATGGGCTCACGAGCTCTGCTTGCATCACCTACTGTCTGTCACTAGCGATCCATCATTCATTTTGAAAACACACTCCGACCACCACGTACTGAGTATATATAGGGAGCAATGTTCCCCAACCCACTCAGTTCCTTCCAACTGCATCTGAATGTGGTTTGGCAAAGCACACTGCTTACTTACTCGCTTATATGGCTTCAAAGACTATTTAAAGTAGGCTCTAATTGTAACAGGACAGTATCTACCAGAGATCCTCACGCACTAGAGATCCTCATACCTCATGCTTGATTTGTCTGGGCTCAGACCATCAGAAGGACATTTGTGCTGCACATTTGCTGCCGACATCCAGAGTGCACAGAGAAAGTGGTGTTTGCATGGCTTAAGCAGGCAAGCAGAGACAGCATCCACCAATCTCTGCTCCACCTATTGTTATGACTCATCGGGATGAACCAATCCATCAACATCTGATACAGTGCAGTCCTTGACAGGACCGGCAAAGCAGCCTGATGTGGGCAAGGACGGCTCTCCCCGGATCCATCTCCAATAAAGCAGACTCCGACACCTATAACCAAGAAAGTACCAGAAGCACTTAAGCCTAAAAAGAGAGGGGTAGTGGAGGAGAAGAGTGCTCTACTTTTGAAGCACAAGGATAAGACAGATAAGAGACCCGGAAAGGAAGTATCCTCCTCGAATGAGGTTATCACTCAGCTTCTGGGTGACCATGTCTCTTCCATGCCTTTACCACCGCTGAAAGACAAGCAGCATCTTGACACTGCGGGCACTCAGCCTAAACTGTGGGTGCTGGATTCCGACCAGGCCATACTAAGCACCTGCAATGTGGCCAGCTCCAGGCCACATGCCTCCGATACAGAGATACCCAGATCAAGGCTACTAACAGAGATGGCCACAAGGTCACTGGCCACAGTAGAAGCTTACTGGACCACAGCTAGGGCCAGAGATGGTTATGTCATCTACAGCAGCTTTTTTCTACAGCAGTAGCTGCTACGCCACAAGGGATCGGTGTTACACCATCCCTGCCTCAGGAACAACCGCTGACATAAGAGGTTGTGCCAGCACCTGATCCCTGTCAGGGAGAACCTCCCTCTGGAACCTCCATGTAGAAGCCTACCCTAGATGTGTGAACATTGACACTGATGTCAGGGCAAACTCAGATGGTAAAGGCACCCAAGAAAAGAAGAAAAAAATCAGTTAAAAGCAATCCACCACCAGCTTCTACCATGCCTCCAGAGTCCCGGAACTGGGTGAACTTGCAGTCGCAACTCCTAACAAACCTCATACCTCACTCCGACACCTCTGAGTGAAGCAGAGTCCGACTACCCACCTCCATCAGATGAGGGGGTGGTAGAGACTCCATCTGCCCCACCTTCAGAGAACCATCACCACTATCAGCCATTTGTCAGGTGCTTTACAGCAGCACTTAGTTTACAAACAGTAGCGGTCCAAAAGGCAGAGGTGGATCCCATTTATAAACTTCTGGATCACCCGGAGGAGATTAAACTCCACTCTGTCCCACATCCAGTTCTTATTACCCATTGCCACCATCTGTATCGTACACCTATGTGAAGCAACCCTCACCTAATTTCTTGGTGGTGGTTGCCTCGATGGAGAAGGGCAGACACAAGACCCATCAATCTCCCCAAACAGAAGGTAGACAGGTGAATATATTTGGGTGCAGAGGGTTTGCGTCCACCACCATGATCGTGAGGGCTGCTAATTATGCTGAAGTGATGGCATGCTTCCAGAACGATCTACGGGAAAATATAAAACCCCTCCCTCCTCCTGCTGATTCCACCAGAGCGGCACGCAGAAGCTTTGAGATACCAGGCAGAAGGCATTATGGATGCTTGTTATCAAATTTAAGTTTTACAGCATATCTGCAATACAGCATCCAGGGCAGTGGCGAACGCTATCATGTTGCACAGATATGCTTGGCTAAGGCCCACTTCCCTGGACTACCGCAGCAGATCAGATAGGAAGTCTACCATTTGATGGCTAGGGTTTGTTTGCTGGACCCATGGATGGTATGCTTGAGTGCATGCACAAGTCAGTCTTCTGCCTATTCTATTAGGATAGTACCAAGAAACAAATAGCATTATATAGGTCGATACCAGTACAAGAAGTACAAAAAGCCATATGGTACATCCTATACTGCCACAAATTACCCATACCACAGGCATTATCAGTTCTCAGCATACGCCTACACCTCTGGATGGCAGAGGCAGGTATACAAGCAGTGCCAGCAGCAGCACACAGATGTGTGGGGGGGGGGGAAGGGAGTGACACCGCTATGAAGGGTACCAGGCAATGACAGCCCATCATGCACACTCCCCATGTTTTTGAAGTTACAGGGGCTTGGGTGCTTCTGTTTGCAAAACTAACAGGTTGAATTTGCTCGTTTTCAAGTTTGGCAACAAGTCACCATGGACGTATGGGTTCTGGAGATTAGATGGGATTACGCAACACAGTTCTGCAGTTTCTCTCCTTCTAGAGGTCTGAGGAAACCAAAATGTTTTGCCAGTGGAACAAAAGCAAATCTCTGTTGCTCAAACATGTAATCAAAGTGGTACCTACAGAACATAAGGATCTGAAGGATGCTTACTTCCACATTAGGATAAGAGATCAGCATAGGCAATATCTGTGTTTTGTACATGATGATTGTCACTATCACTATGCCTCCCTTCCACCTGGATTATCAGCCCCAAGGATTTTCCCATTATAGCATATCTACGTCAGTTAGGGGTTCAAATATATCCCTACTTGGATGTTTGGTCAGGTTCTCCTGACCGGGTCACGTCACATATGACATTACAGCTCTGAGGAGCTGGGCTTATTAGTGAATTTAAAGAAATTGGTGATAACACCTACCCAGACAAGAGACTACATAGAGGCTGTCAGATTCAACACATGCTCTTCTGCACCCACCCGAAGAGATCTCCACGTGTCAGGTGGCGAAACTTGCGTCTCGCAGCCCTGCTTTAAAGCACTACTTACGTGTGCTGGGCTTGAGGTATCTGTCTCAGGTATACCGGCTTATGCTAGGCTTTTTATGCAACTTTTCCAGCGTTGGCTGCTTATGCACCATGATTCTTTGTCAAATCTCTTGGATGCGCTGTGTGTCAATCCCAGATGAAACTATGCATTCACTATTGGTTTGGAAGGAGCGTACCACCTTCTTTATGAAGGGAACTCCTTTTGCTCTATTATAAGCATCCAGGCATGTAACGTCAGATGTTTCTCATAGGCTGGGGAGCCCATATAGGGGAACATTGTGTTCAGGGCAGATGGAGACAGGAGGAGCACCTGAAGGGGAATATGATCCAAATATCTAGTCATTACTTCAACAAGCTGATGGGAGGGGTGGGTGAACTGAACACTCAGTTCAACTCACTCTAAAAGGTCTAGTCAATTTGGTACTGGGTGCTACGGAACAATCTCTAGTTCAGATACCTGGCCGAATGAACGCAATAGCAGATCACTTGAGCCGCAATTTCCTCACATACCATGAGTGGGAACTAACCCAGTCAACTTACAGAGGCATCACAGAGATCTGGGGCACCCACAGGTAGGCCTCTTCACAACACACAATGCAAAAATGCACCCAATAGAGTGGTTCCGAAAATCATTACGGATGGATTCAGCCAATCTAGTTTTAATTGCCCCAGACTGGCCATGGCAGCACTGGTATGCGGACTTGAGATTAACATTAGACGCAATTTGTCTGCTGGGTGGAGGTGCATCTTGGTCAAGAGAAAGGAATCCCAGGGGCAATCCCAGCTCCCTACAGTTGATGGTGTGTCACATAAACTTGGCTTGCCTGTCAGATGGTTGAGCAGAGAGGTACACTCGGTATTGGACAGCAATTTGAAACCTTCCACCTTAAGAACATATACACAAGTGGAAATTCTTTACATGTTGGTTGCATAAACGCCACCTCACCAAGCACCAACTAAAACACTGAAATTTTATTAAATTATTTGTGGTTTTTCACCAAGTAGCTTGACACGTTCCTCTTTGAAGGCCCATTTGGCCACAATTGCACAATATGTTGGGTGGGTTATCTTGCTTGCTCATCTCTTATTTAAGCAGGTTTAAGGGGCTATCCAACCTTTTCCCTAGGCCAAGAGATCTAGCATCAGCGTAAAACTTGCATCTAGTTTTACAGGTCCCGATGGGTCATCCCTTTGGACCAGCTAGGTCTGCATCTTTGTTCTATTTAATGCTAAAAACTATGTTTTTGGCAATCATAACATCTATTAGGAGAGTTAGTAAAACAGCGTCCACCATATTTACATTTTCATAATGATAAGGTAGTGATTACTTTGCATCCACCAGCCATCCAAAAGTTAATACAGAATTTCATCTGAAGCAGCAGATAGGATTGTCAATTTTCTGTCCCAGACCTCATGCTTCAGAGTCACAGAAAAAGCTCCACCCTCTCAATGTTAGGGATGTGTGTGCTGCTTTACTATCTTAATAGCAAGTCTTCAGAAGACAAGTTTTCTATTTGTATCCTATTCTGATCAGGCATTCCGTAACTAGGTAACATATCCAAATGGTTGGTAACTTGTATCCAGCTTGCTTATAAGTTACTTGGGAAAAACATTCCCCAAAATCTGAAAGCACATGCAATAAGGTAATGGGGCCAAGCAGGGTTATATGCAAGGCTGCTACGTGGTCTGCAGTGTGTACATTTACAGAGCACTATGCTCTGCACTTGCAACCTCAGGAGGATGCTTTAGTTGGGTCTGCAGTGCTAAGTTCTATATTGGATGACGGTGCATAATAAATTTCACACCAGTTTGAACCTTGAAGCCATTGTCTATTCATTCAGAATACTCACCCACCTCCACCTATGGCTTGTGACTCACCCATTGGTGAGAATTATGGAGCCACTTGGAGAAGGGAAGGTTATTTACACGTAACTGAGTTTCTTCAGGATGGCTCAATATATTTTCACACTACCAACACTTCCTGCCACACGAGTATACTCGGGTTGGAAGGAACTGAGTGGATTGGCGAATGTTGCTCCCTATACACACACACACACGGGGGTCACTGTGTTTTCAAAATAATGATGGAAGCTAATGACAGACTGTAGGTGACACAAGCGAGCCCATTGGTGAGAATATATGGAGCCATCTCGAAGAACTTCAGTGATGGGTAAGTAACCTTCCCATACATGCAGCCAGCCTAAATTCTGCTGCCCTTTTCAAACTTTGTCATAACACACCTAAAACCAGGTGAGGGGAACCTCAGGCCTAGGGCTAAATGCAGTCCACAGCGTGGCGCTTTCCAGATCTGCCCCCTGAATCTAGTTCCTATTCTTAAGCACTAAAAAAAAAAATGAGTTCAGGGGAAAGGAGCAGAGATGAGGGCATGCACACAAAGATGGGGGACAAATCCATGATCTGGGGTCAGACTCTCCTCTTTCTGAGCACACCCCTTACATGCCACCTCCCTGACTTCTCTACAACAGTCCTTGGAGCGTGTACTAATTTTCCAAGTGGCCCCTGGGAGGGCAAGTATCCCCAGCCCTGCCTTAAGACATGATATTTTTAATGCAAGTTTATAGGCAGATACTGTATCACCTACAAGTTGAGATTGGAGTCCCCACCCCCCAAAACACATGGAACTGAAAGCTACTTCAGAAGCCTCAGAATTAAGCCTTTTTTTCTAGTAATCTAGGATTTAGCTTCCAACAGCTCCTTCATGGAAATGCATCACTGATAATACCTCAAGGCAAAGCTGGGGGGTGGGTGGGGGTGGAAACGTCTGATAACCTTGCTTATGGCAGTAGATTGAGGTAATTAAAGCAGTGGCTGGTTATCTTAGATGTGTGGACAGAATTTGGAAAGCATCTGATGCGTGAATGCGGTTGGTCACTGTTTTTTGTGATAGCCACTGGAAGTCTAACTGGCTGTTTTATTTTTTGAGTATCGAAGGAACCCAACGCCCAGGTACACTCTATTTGGGGAGACCTGTCTGCTAGTATTTCATACTAGTAGAACCCCGGCGCATGGTTTCCCTCATCACATTATTTTACTCTTGTTTTTAATTTATGCCACTATTTTGAATTTAACATTATATTGTATAAATATGTTCCTGTGGTTCTGGTTGGTAATAGCAAATTGCTGGAAACAATAAACACTCTGTATAGTAATACCTATGACAGCCACAGATTCCTCAGAACTCACTATAAGTTCACATAGGAGACCTCACAAAATCCATTCTGTCAAACCCAATAGACAGATTTAAACATTAAGAAAAGAAAAGCAGCTGAACTACATGATTCATCCAATGCTAAAGTCACACAGAAGTAGTATGTTCAAGGACATCCTATCACTTATGCATAAAGACCTCCCCCAATTTGATCTCGGTCCTTCTTCTGAAAGAGGTAACACCTCTAAAAAAGTGAGCCTGGAACTCCACTTGATAGAAAACCAAGAGATTAAACATCAGCTTCATGAGACTAGTCTCCAATCCATTGTCTCTTTACCTTTCATTTTACAATAGTTTACTTTTGTTTACCTTCTCACATCTGCCTCAAGAGGAGTTCTGGGAAGCTCAAAAGCATCCCCACCCAATTCAAGAACTTTGCCCATTTTAGTTAAGCTTCCCTCTTGTGTTTCTTCTCCAATCCTGCAAGTTTTCTTAAAGTAAAAATATATGCTAATCTCGTGGAGTAAATTTCTTGTAAAGAAAAAGCTAGTGTGGCTGAAGAGAAAACGGCACCCCTGGGACAGATTTCCTTTAAGCGACTCATGATTACTAGCACCATATTTTAATCTAGATTTATAGCAGTTACACCCTTAGCTGTCAGGCACCACCACAACTAGCATAACAGTGTTTAGGACCAAAGTACCATCTCTGCTCCTTTGACTCCGCCAAATCTCATATCAATGACCATATGCTACTGTCACACTTCACTTTGGCATGCTAGCATAAATATGCACAAAGCCAGTCTTCGTCCCAGTCCCGTAAGGAGCAGAGTGGGCTCCCAGGCTGGTGAGAAGCTCTGGCAGGCACGGAGTAAGCTTTTCAAAGCCACTTGGCAGTAGGTCAGGCTTTAGCAAGCTATACACAGATTGAGTGCTCTAGGGAATACAGACCACCCCAGCAACAGGTGGTCAAATCACACTCAACTGAGTAACTCTCCGGCTCTATGCCTAGTGAAACTAATTCTCAAGTCTCTAGCCAGAGCTCAGACAAGATGTTGTTTGTTGGCTCATTTAGTACAGCAACTAGGTAGAGAATGGGTGTAGTTAGGAGCACTGCTGCTGTGCATATTAAGCAACTTGAGAGAAGCTAATCCAACATGCCTCACTTTGTGAATTTCAGACCATTTGGAAGAAACATGTGAAATGGTTTTGCTCTAACAACAAGAATTAATAATAATAATTTCTATAGATACTAGTCATATGCAGTGTTGTACAAGAATAAGCTGTAAAGAGGACTGGTCATAAGCAACAGAATCAGATCATATGTACTCTCCCATAGCTGTGCTACTTCTCCAGGGCAGATACAAGACACAGGCCTTCATCAGCCAGGCTTTGGGGGGGGGGGGGGGAGGGTTTGGGAAAGAGGGGGAGTTTTATGATTTGTTGATTTGTTTTTAAAGTGTTTTATTGTTAAATGTGTGTTGTTCGCCACCCTGAGCTGCCTTGGGCAGGAAGGGCGGGATACAAGTTTTAAATAAATAAATAAATAAATAAATAAATAAATAAATAAATTCACCTCACTCTCAAGTTAATTCACCCAGGGGTAAAGCCGGATAGCATGATGTGGGACGATGTTACCACACCATAGCCACTCCTAACAATAAGGAATGACTGGACGTCTGAACAGTCACACAAGTGGCATTAGCCCAGGTAAACCAATCAGGGAGTAGCTTTACCCTCAGGTTAGTCAGTTTCATGCGCTGACAGCCTCTGTTAGTGCACTGAAGCCCCCAACCAACCCCCACCCCACACACAGGCCAAGCTGTACTCATGACCCCAATACCAAGGGCAGCAGTGCATGGAATATTTCTGCTGCCAGGTTCCATTGCAGAGCAGCCCGTTACCTTTTTGCGGCGAGAGCCTGTCTTGCTTATGCAGGACCTCTCCAGGGACAGGTAGCCACCAATCACCTCAATTTCATTCACCGTGGGGTAGCGCTTTTTTACCCGTGTCATTACATTAGTGGGGAGCACTTCAGGCACCCCACCAGCTCTATGCTTGGCTCTTTCCTCCTCCTCCTCCTCCTCCTCTTCCTCCTCTTGTGGTATAGCTCTGCCTGTGCCCCTGAATGTCTCCAGCCCAGGGGTAGTGGGTTTCCTTTTGGGCATGACTGTGAAGGTATTCCCGCCTTTCTGGGGGAAGTCAAAAGAAACGGAGTGAGGTCTATACAGGGGCACAGCAGAGTCCTCCATCCCCAGGGCTGGGCTAGCTTCCTGGGGCAGGTCTAAGTATTCCAGTGCTGAACCTGTGCCAGTCCCCAGGGGCAAGTCCCCAGCCTCCAACTCCAGGATGTCACTGTCGATGTAAGTCACAGGCACAGAGGTCTCCAAAGGTGTAACAGGCGCCTGTTCTTTGGGAGCTGCTGCCAGAGGCTCTCCGTGCCATTCACACCCAGGCTCTGAGGGAGGCCGGGTCCCTGCAGGCTTCGGAGGACTCAGGGCTTCCCCTCGGCGGGGCACAAAAATGAAGGAGTTGCGGGACTTGAGGCGCAGGTTGGCCAGGGCCTGCGCTTGGAGATCTTGCGCGGGGATGGCGGCCAGGTCCGGTTTGGGGGCCGGGCGGATCTCGAAGGAGCCATTGGAGCTGGGGGCTGAGAGCGGGCTGGCTATGGCACTGCGGTCCAGACTGGCACAGGGTCGGGTCGGTGGAGCCTCCTCGGCCCCCTCGGGCTTTGGCCTGCACGTGTTGGCTCTGGCTGGGAGGGCGCTTGGCGAGGGCGGCGCAGTCCTGCCCCCTGGAGGCTTGGCGGGGGCGGCGCGGCTGGCCGGGCGCTGCCCGCGGGGGGTGACAGTGAACGAGTTGGAGCCGATCTTGTGCATGAAGCCGCTGGGCTGGAGGGAGCCGGGCCCCGGTCTCGCGGGGGGGCTTCTGGGGGGCTTTGGCAGCGGGGCGGAGGACTCCGGCAGGGGGGGCTCCTCCTCGCTCCGCCGCCGCCGCCCACCCCACGGCCGCTGGTCGAACTTCTGGAGGAGACGGCTGACCCGACCGAGCTCAGCTGCCTCGAGAGACGAAGGCGGCGGCTCGGGCGACTCGTAGATGAGGACCTGGGCTGCGCGGATCTCGGTGACCGGGGCGCCCCGGCGCGCCAGCAGCAGCTCCCGGAGTGGGTCCCGGCCCCAATCCCGGGGCGAGGAGGGGGCGAAGCAGGCGGGGCCCGGGTCGGGCTGGGACTCGATGATGAGGATGTTGTCGGCGCGGATGGTGCGGAGGCCGGGCACGGCGCTGTACAGCTCCAGCAGCTGCTCAACCCCCGCGCCCGAGCCGCCTCCCCCCGGACACAGCTGCCGCTCCTGCCGCAGCCGCAACCTCCGCCGCTCGCTTTCCAGCCGCATAAACGGGTTCTCGCGCAGCGGGCCCAGGCTCTCGGCCACCACACGCGGCTCCTCCTCCCCGGGCGACTCCGGACACGCTGCTGCCGGGCCCTGCTTCGAGCTTCCCCCCAGGCAGAACCGCTCCGGCTCCCCCGCCACCCCGGCCAACTTGGCCCGCTTGCGCTCCAGGATCTCCCGTTTCCAGGCCGGCACCGCCCATGGCAGCGGCCCCGGCAGCTCCGAGCTGCTCATGGCTGCGGCTCCCCCCCAGGCCACCGGCTCTGTCCTTGCCCTGACTGACTCACCTCACCTGAGCGCGCACCGCGGCGGCGCTGCCTATTGGGCACCCGAGCAGCCACCCCTCCCCACCAGACACGGTCCATTGGCCATCGGCAGCGACCCCTCCCCGCAGCAACACCGCCCATTGGACAATAGTACCACCCTTTCTGCACCTGCTCTCAGAGAGCGGCACTGATCATTGGGTAGAGCCCTGCCCGTTTTTACCCGCACTGACCATTGGACAGAAGCTCTGCCCCCTCGGTGCTAGCAACACTGCCCATTGGACTATAGTGCCGCTTGCACTATGAGGCTCCCCGAGTTCTACACCTGCCCTCAGAGAGCGGCACTGTCCATTGGACAGGAGCCCTGCGCCTGCTTTCATCCGCACTTGCCCATTGGACAGAGACTCCCCTTTGCTGTTAGCAGCACTTCCTATTGGACAGGAACCCCGTCCTGAGACCGCCCTTTTCCGGAGGAGACTAGCCCCGCCCCTGCGTGGTACCACAGTCCCACCTTTGCTCGTAGCAATTCTGTTCAGTGCAGTCGCTTCCCGGCTCTCGGCTGCTGCTGCTCAGCCTTGCGCTGCGCTGCCTGTCACTCCGAGTGTAAGCATGGCATGCGACCCTGCCTTCCCGCCCGCTGTAGGGCGTAGCAGCCCACGACGGGGGAAAGAGTCCTCCTACCGAATCACCTGTTTGGGACCAATCCCTTTCTGTGTCCAGTCACTGCCCGCTTCTGCTAGACCCTATGTCAAGTTGCTACGTAACAAACATGCTGTCTCATCCCCATCTCATCCCCCAGTTTATGTTTTCTTCCCCATCCCCACGAGTGGCAGACCCCGGGAAGTGGTGTGGCTCCCCTGCTAAATATAGGAATAATGTCGGAAGGGTATACACAGTTACTTGCCCGTCGGAAAGGCAAAGTTTCACCAAAATTAATTCTTGAGGATCACATATTTATCCCCTTCATGGGCCATGACATTTTAGGCCCTATGGGCTTGTATGCTACAGTACATTGTTATTTCTAGGGCTCCTCCCTGTGTTGGAAGGGCCCTCCAAGACTTCTCACGTTTGGGGCCCTATGGCTCTGTACCTTATTCTACTACTTCGCACACTCACAGGGCTGACGTGACAATTTGCTGGGCCCCAGGGCAAAAACAAAACCCTTATGGCCCCGCTCCCTTCCCATGACCCCACCCACTTTAACATTTAACTAAGACCGTTGCGGGCCCCACCAGGAGAAAGCCTTGACAGCAGGAGGGGTTTGTGTATGGTGGCAGGCATTCTGTAGAGCCCCTGGAAGGGCAAGAAAGCACTGCTCTTATCGTCCTGCCAAAGGCTAGCCCTGCACCCTCACCCCCAACATATGGAGTCTTGATTGCAGGGATGGAAGCAGAGAGAGTCAAGACTGTTTCACACAAGCAATTTGCCATGTATTCAGCCACCATTATTAGGCATATATGCTCCAGGGCAGCTGCAGTGCACATTAGAATCTCTCCAATGCAGGGTCAAGGAGAGCAGTGCTTTCACTTCTGCTGTGCTTTGTTAATCCAGGGGCAGTAGCAGTAGTTCCTGCGGAAGCAGCCTAATCCACCAGGGTACCTGGCATAAATGGTGCTGTACTGGAGCCAGAGGCAGTGGTGGCTGAGACAGCAGCTTACTATTTCAGTTGTTCTTTCTCCTCTTACCCAGGATGGAAGGCGCACTACTTGGCGGCTGTTAAATTAGCCCAGAAAACCTCATTGGCTATCATCAAATTCTATTGGACAGGGAGGCAAACTGGTCCTCCCTGCCCTCCGACTTTTCAGAGCAAAAGTAGTAAGCCAGCTTCTTTATGCCCTGCCAATATGGGGGTTGTCATACATGGCCAATTTTGAAAAAATCCAGAACGGATTCCTTAGGACTATCCTGGGTGCCCCGCATGGGCTTCCTCAGGTTATTCTTAGGGCTGAGGCTGTAAGTAGCCCTCTTCAGGCTTATGCCTTACAGGCAGTGGTAATCTTTTGGGCCAAACTGGTCCTTTAATCCCGCCGGGAATCCCTCTCTCCTTTCACTGGCAATTGCTGCAGGGTTGGGAGGAAGCTGGAGATTTACGGTGGAGGAGGAGGTCCACCGCCTGGGGCTCTCAGCTGAGTGTTTGAGTCTGATGGGACTGAAGGCGGCCAAGCGCTTGATCATTAGGAGGGTGATGGACCAGGCATTACAGTCAGAGGGTGCTCTCCTTTCTGTACAGGGGGTTGCACCAGCCTATGTCCCTTTTAAACCCACGGTATCTGGAGACTATTATCTTTTCACATGGGCTGATGTAGGGAAACGAGTCGCATACTTTAAGCTTAGGGCTAACTCATTCCCCTCGGCACTCGTTGAAGGTCGGTACCGGAAGATTCCGCGGGCCCAGAGGATATGCCCACAATGCCAGCTAGGCGAGGTAGACACTGTGGATCATATTCTCTTCAGATGTCCTTCTCTTGCTGGCCCAAGACACCGATACTTCGGGGGCCGGTTTGGGCAAACTAGGCTGCTTTTAAATGAGGAGCGCTGAAGCGCCTCCTCAACGCCACATTAAAGCAAAACCGCCGGAAGTGACGTTCTCCCCGTTGCCAGCGGCGGCGATGGCTGGAGACACGGGGCTTTGGAGCGGCGCGTTCTTAAGACTTCAATTATCTGGCTTAAGAACGCGCCGCTCCAAAGCCCCGTGTCTCCAGCCGCCGCAGCCGCCGGCAACAGGGAGAACGTCACTTCCAGCGGCTTTCCTTTAATGTGGCGTTGAGGAGGCACTTCAGCGCTCCTCGTTTAAAAGCAGCCTTAGTTTGCCTAGGCAGACTTTGGGGTGCGTCCTTAGCCCAGTGGATTCTGAATGGACTATGGCAGTGGCCAGCTTTGCGCTAGCCTCATTACGCATTTGCGCATCCTAAACTTTAGTATTGTGCTATTGTTTGGGGAGGGAGAGGGGTAATACATAGTTATTGACATACCATTAATTTTAAATTTTATTTTTCCAGTAAATGTGGTATTGATATTTATTTTTATTTTATGATGTATTTATACCAAGTTGTTTCTGGTTTTGTAATGATGGTTTGTAAAGGCCTATGGCCAACAATAAAATTATTATTATTATTATATTTCAGTTGTTCATTAGAAAATAGCTTCTAGCAAATGGCAACCTTGTCTTTACAAATGTTTAACAAGAGTCTCAAACATCTTGCAAGGTCAAGAAGGCTGCTGCTGTTGTTTCTTTTCTTTTTTTAAATTGGGAGATAACATAATGCTGGGAAAGTCTTCTTTCGAGGAAACAGGAGGGGCAGGGCTACGGCTTTCCTGGTACAAAGATACACTATGTCATGGGAGCATTATGCACTGTAAAAATAATGCTTCAGTTACGGTGGCATTGAGTCAGATTCTCACTTTTACTGCCTTTATTCTCTCCCTGACATCCGGCTTTACAAGGAATTAAGAGCTGCTCACTCAGGTTTTAAATAAATGAGAAGAGAGGAGATACAAGATCTTACTGAGGAACAGTACACAGGGCTCTTAGCATGGTTGCCACAAAGCTTACCTGCATGCCACACTGGGTAATTCCAGACGTTATGGGATCACAGTCAACCATCCTGAATCACAGTGGATTCAGGGTGGTGGCTGTGATCGCGTGAACGTCTGTTTGAGCCCCACCAGATGTTCACCACAGTGAATTCCTGGCAGGGTTCAAAGTTAACCACAATTTTGGAGGTGAGACCCGCCTCACCTCCAGAATCGTGGTTAGCTGAACCACGATCAGGAATGGGGTGAAAGTAACGTCTGTTATCTTGCCCCATTCCTGACTGTGGTCCAGACTGCGGTACGGGATTGGGCGCAGCGGCATGATTGGCCACTGCGCCCGACCATCTCTCTGAGGGCGGGCGGCCGGTGGAGTGCGTGAGGGCAGGGCTGAGCAGCCACACATCGTGCCACGCAGCCCCGCCCCCTCCCAGATCAGGCCAACACATCTAAAGGACGGCTAGTCTGATCACAGACCGGGCCCGTCACGTCTGAAATTACCCACTGTTATTGCTGCTACAATAATTCAACAAACTGCTAATTAACTTACTAAGCAATATGCAAAGTCCTTTTCTAGTGGCTGAATCTTTTTTATTTTTTTTAAAAGCAGTTATTTATTTATTTATTTATTTAATGGATTTCCATCACGCCCCTCCTGCAAAGCAGCCCGGGACGGCTTCCAACAATAAAATACAATAAAAACAATTAAAAACATTTCATAACAATAATATTAAAATATTAAAACAGGGCTAAATATCATAAATAATATATAATAAATAAGTCAGGTGGGGGAGCTAAAAAAAAACCTCACCCTCCCCTCCCAGCCTCCCCAAAGGCCTGGGCGAACAGCCAGGTTTTGCAACTTCACCAGAATGTCAACAGGCTAGATATTTTTTATATCCCACCCTATGTGGGATAAAGCTTCGGGTGGCTTACTATTCTTTAACTTATTAACTGTAATGTTAACAACTAACTCACTCAACTCTTAATCCTCACAACAACTCTGTGAAGTAGATTAACAATCAAGAAGACAAACCTTAGAAGAAGACCTTAGAAAGAAAGGAAGTTGGAAAGACAGTGGTTGCGGTCTTGCTTAGGCAAGGGCATATAATATAGATGTGTGATTTCTATCATCTTTTAAAGTTTGCTTAAAAATAAATAAATTGTAGTCCAGTCTCATTGCTATGCAATGGGTTATTCTGTCACATTGGGTAATTACAGAATGGGCTATTAGAGAATCCACAAAAAAAGGGCTATCAGGCAAAAAAGACATAGTAGAACCAGAAAAGGTACAGAGACGGGTAAAAGAAATGATCAAGGGTATGGAACAACTCTCGTATGAATAGAGTCTTTTTAGGTTTGGGCTCTTCAGCTTAGAAGTTACATTAGAGAAGTACCCAACTAGTACATTACATAATCCAATATGGAGAATAACCCTATAATTGACCCAACTGAAGGAAAATCTCATTTTTTTTTGTGAGCTAAGACCTTGCTGATGCAGTGAATCTGAACTGCAACAAGCTGGAACTTGCCCAGCATGTGAGTAGAAGCCTGAGAAGGAGGGGGAAGGTGTGAANCCGTTGAGAAGAGGCCTGTAAGGGAGAAGAAGAAGAAAGAGAGGAGAGAAGAAAGAAAGGAGGGGTAGCTGGTACCCTCCCAACCCACGACAAGAGAGCTTCGGGAAGAAAGAAAGGAGAACTCTGATGCCACCTTCCCTCCCAAAGAAAGAAGGAGCTGCCGGCACCCCAACAGTGGACCACGAGATGAGCCTGGGACTCTGAACACTGGGACACAGCTGGAAACCAGCACACCAGAAGGACAAATCTTTTGGGGGAGTTCTATGAGCTTATGAGCTGGGACATTAGACGAGTTAATGTATAGGATTATTATAAGAACTGTTAAACTCATTGCGTGGTAAACCACCAGGGACAAGGCAGAACCGAGTGCCTAACCTGTATAGAAACCATTAGCGAATGTATAAGCTGTAAGATAGTTTAATTATTATCAGGGTTAAAGGTTTAGTTGTTAAATACAAAGAGTCTTTGGATTGATTGTCTCTGCCTCTCTTCCGGTTTGAATTTCCTGGGCCTACCGAGATGCTACACTAGCAACAAGGGCAGCAAACCCTATGATCAGTGTGAGAAAAGTGTCAGCACAACCCCTTCTTAACCATGAAAGAACCCAGGAAAACCCTATACATGGGAGTGCAGAAAAAGCTGAAGTAAAAGCTCAACACAATATACATCAGAGAATTCACATGAGAGAGAAATCATGTGTGACCCAACTGTGGGTGATTTCAGATGAGATGGGGCGGCATTCGCCCCGTCCCGGAATCACCCAAATGATTCCCCGCTGGGATCACTCTGGCACGTCCAACAGACGTGCCGGCTGATCCCGGCGGGGAATCGGGGAGGAGGCAGAGCCGTGCGGCGCAACGTGCGGCCGCACGGCCCCGCCCCCCCACCGCCCGCCCTCTGAGGAGATGGGCGTGCGCCGCGGCCAATGCGGCTGCAGCGCCCGCCCGATTTGACCATGGTCCGGAATCCTGCAGGGGATTCCGGGCCATGGTTCCCGGCCAGATGTTACTTTTTGTTGGTTCCCGCCAGAAATCTCTTTGACCACACTTGCGGCGATTGTCCCATGGGGAGCCCCAGAAGTGCGGTTGAAATTGATCCCATGTGGGAATTGACCGTGGTAAACATCTGGTGGCCGCCAAACAGACGTTCAGGACTCTTTGGCCCCATGTGGGTATTGACCGGGGTTCACTGTGATCTCGTAACATCTGAAAATACCCTGTGATGAATGCTAGATAGTGAGGTTGGCATTTATTACACCCCAGAGAATTCAGCACAGATAGAAACCCTAAAATGCCTTGATGGAGGGAAAAACTCCTGTGTGAACTCCAGTCTTATTACACATGCACATAGCCCACACACCCCAACCCCTGCTTTCTCTCCGTTGCTCTTGGGACAGAGGAAAGTGTGAATGATAGAGTTAATTTGGGAAGGGTGTTTGGGGAAAAAACAGTCCAGGAAACACTGTAATAAACCCCATATTTATTTAATAAACCACAAATTTACCCAACCACACAGGGGTGGGGCTTTGGGGTCTAGTGTATGAAGCTGTGCCCCCTCCACAGTTTGACTGTTGTTACCGTTAAGTGAATGTCTTTGGAATGTTATCCCAATTTCCCCTAAGAATCTTTGGGAATCCTACCCCTAAGGTCCATCTCACTATTAAACTAATGCACCAGATGTTGTAAAGCACTGAACTCTCACAGTTCTGACTTCAAGGAGAGCAATAGAGACAAAGTAGGTCAGATAATTTTTTTAATTGGATTAACTACTGTTGATGAGAATCTAGTATACAAGCTTCCAAGCCATACAGGCATATAAAAAGTCAAAACTATTTTGTCTGAGGAAGGGCCCTGTGTGGCCCATAAGCTGGCATACTTTCACCAACAGAAGCTGGTCCAGTGAAAGATTTCACTAGAAATACTTGGTCTCCATATCTTACATTTGGAACTAACACAGAAACCACCACCTCTCTAGACTTCAAGGAGTACTTCAATCTGAGCTTTCATCTCTGAATGTCATGCCATTTATTTAAGTGCCAATCCTGAGATACTCAACGTTCACATGTTGCTGTTAGCGAATGATTTAGTCAGTCCCCTGTCCACTCAGGATGCTTTTACACGTGCATTAATCTGGAGTAAACACCTCTAAATTTGGATTTAGGTGCTCGTGGGAATAGTTAACCCTGATTAAGTAAATCCAGATTTAGGTTTTACTCCAGGATCTTAAATCTTAATTTTCAAGGATTTATTTTAAAGCAGATTAATTTCAGTCCAGAATGGTGATTCTGAGAATGGTAAATCTGGACTGAGCCTCTGCCAACATAGGTTCTCTAGAGGTAGAGTTTATGTCCCCTCTACCCATTGTCTCTATGGTATTCTGCAGTCTTGGGTGGCAAAATGTCACGGGTAGGGATTTACAACAGAGAAGACTGTGACAAAATGCTGCTCATGCTGCCTCCTAATCCACTCTGACCCTGCAGTGGAGGTAATCCATCACACCCATCCATTCCAAGGACCAATGGGTATTTTCAGACGTGACGAGATCACAGTGAACCACAGTCAATACCCACCTGTAGTCACTGTGCCCTGCACGTCTGTTCGGCGGCCGCCAGATGTTCGCCACGCTGAATGCCCACATGGGGTCAATTTCAACCACGCTTCCGGGGCTCCCGGTGCGAAAATCCCCAGAAGCGTGGTGAAAGTGATTCCCGGCCAGAACCAAAAAAAGTAACGTCTGGCCGGCGATCACGGCCCGGAATCCCCGGCGGGATTTCGGGCTGTGGTCAAACCAGCCCAATGCTGCAGCGGCATTGGCCTTGCCACCCGCCCGTCTCCCCAGAGGGTGGGCGGTGAGGGAGCGTGGAGGGGGCGGGGCCGTGCGGCCGCACGTTGCACCGCGTGGCCCCACCCCCTCCCTGATTCCCCGCCGGGATCCCCGGCACGTTTGTTTGCCGTGCCTGGGTGATCCCGGAGGGGAATCTCTGGGTTGTTTTCGGGACGGGGCGAAGCCGCCCCGTCATGTCTGAAAACACCCAATGACAGCAAGTGACATAGGAACAGCAAGGACCTTGAGAGGAGAGGGGCTCACAGCTTCTCACACAGCATCCAGGAGAGGCACCCAGAACCAGGGGCTACTGCCCTTCTCTTTAGGGTCTCTCACCAAACCCTTGGATTGGCCAGGAGGAGGGAAGGGGGCAGACAATGTGCCCATTGTCTTCAAAGGCACTGGCATCCCCACTAATCTGCTGTATTCCCACGAATTTATTTTATTATTGATTTTTAAAATGTCTATACTGCCCTTCCTGCAAGGCTCAGGGCAGCTCACAATCCATAAAAAAAAGTTTAAAACATTTAAATTAATACAAAACTCCCCTCCCCTCAATCAGATCAGAGAGGAAGAAGGCTCTGAATTCAACTGCGCTGTCTATGGGCGTTTTTACACAAGCCCTTGTTTCTCCCGGACTTCTGAGTCCAGAAGGAACAAACCCATGCAGGGGGGAGGGTTAGACATTCACTCCCACTACTGTAAGTTGGCCTGGACCATTGGAAACAGTGAGCACTGGGAAACTTGCACATGCTTGGAGACTCAGACTTGTAAAACCCCGATATTGAGCATTTACAAGTCCAAGTCTCCAAGCATGTGCGAATTTCTTGGTGCTTGCTGTTTCCAATGGCACCTGGCCGACTTCTGGTAGTGGGGGTGAATGTCTAACTGCTCCCTCCTCCATGCAAGTTTGTTTCTCCCGTACTCTGACGTCTGGGAGAAATGAGGCTCATCTGAGAATGCCCTATGTAGCAGAAATCAGTTCCCTTTTGAATTGTCTCAGTTCTTTACACAAATACAGAATCAATGATTCTGTGTAAACAGTTACTGCTGAATGACAACTTTGGAATAGGGGTGTGCAGAAAAAAATAGGTAGTATTAGTTTTTATTTTAGTTTTAGTTATTAAAATCTCATTAGTATTTGTTATTGTTCTATTAGTATTCGTTATTATTTTAGTTATTCCCATCCCATTGGTTTCAGTGGGAAATGGATTTTCATCTGCAATGTCTTCATTTGTCATCCAATTTTTATGAACTTTGAAAGGATTGTACCCCTTACCCAGGAGATCATCCCTACGGAATTTCAGAAAGATTGGATAAAGGGTTACAATTTTATAAACACATTTTATTTAGTGCATTGCAGTGCACAAGACAGTGCTGATACATTTAAAAAAACAGTACAGAACAATGACAATATTACACAGACAGACAGACAGACAAGGTTTACAGACAAAGACAATGAACAGTGGGAATAATAGAAAGGAAGGGATGAGACACACACAGAGAGAAATAAATCTGTTTTTATAATTGTCAATTTGTCTAAGAGAAAAAAACTCACACAGACAAAGTTCCTCATATCAGCTTGACAGAAGGTTAAGAACACTCACCATGCCCTCCCCTCAAAGCCATTCTGAGTCCCTCTCTGATTGGTACAGAAAGTTTACACAGCATGTCCAAAGAATGACCTATCAAAGGGATTCTCCTGTGTTAGAGTGTATGCAATTGGACAGAGAAGGTGGCACTCATGATTCCCCTTCCCTTCTGACCCCCTTCTGAACTCTTGTTTACAGCAAGGCACAGACAGGCTGGAGCCATGACATGTGCTATAGGCTAGCCCTGCATGCAGCAGTCAGAGCAAAGCGAATAACATTTTAAAATGTATTCATTTTTTAGTTATTAACCCATTCATTTTAGTTATTGTAATAACTAATACTAAAAAGATGTTTTCATTTTAGTTATTAATAACTAAATAATATCTACAGTCAAGGCAGCTTGCAAGCTCATTTAAAACCATGAACATTCTATTCCTTATAAAATTGGGACCATTTATCCTAGCTCTCTGAAATATGGCTAAGAGGATCACTTGGGTGAGCAGTAGAGGCTGTCCAAATTTTGTAGTAATTGGATCTAAAGAAAAAATGTTGTAGCCATTTGAAAATCAGAGGCAGAATTGATTTTACTTCCTACTTTTTCTTCTTCTGCTCCAAAGTGGAGTTTAATAAAAGTATTTTGAGGTATAGTGGTGTCAGAAAATGGTGCAGCGAGGTGTGTCCTTTATAAAAAAAATCTTGTAGTTTTAAAGTTATAAGGTTTTTGAAGTTTCCATATTACCCGATGGAACAAAAATAATATCTGGAATAGACGTCTGGAAGTTTTGTACAGCTAACAATTCTATTAGTTTAAGGGAAGCCGTCTTTCAAGGTTATTAGAAGCTTGGGGTCCCAGTGTTCTAGGATACAATTCTCAGCCCTTCAAACCTTTCAGATGTCTTCCAGATGTTATTCTGCCTCTGGAGTGGTGTGTGTGTGTGTGTGTGTTAGTAGTTTATACAGAAATCTCTCTCCTACTGCTGAGATGCACCTGAATCTGGGATAGGATCTGTGGGGGTGTCATTTGGGGTTGAGGGGGAGATGGGCAGAAGCCACGGGAGGCAGTTGTGGTTGAAGGGGGTCTGGGCGGAAGGTGTGAGGTCAGTTGGAGTTGGGGGGGGGTGGGCTTGGCAGGTGGTGTGGAGGGGTCTGTCCTGAGGTGAGAGAGGAGACTGACTCCCCCATGGCTCCTGCCCAGCCTGCTTTGACCCCAACTGACCCCCCTATCTTTATATAGAGATCCTTCTCCTATTACTGAGATGCTGCTGCATCTGGGGTGAGGGTGTGTGTTTATACAGGGACCTCTCTCCCAGTGCTGAGATGCACCTGCTTCTGGGGTGGGAGCCCAACTGACCCCCATGTCTTCTGCCCAGCCCCCCTTTACCCCAGCTAATCTCCCTGTGGCTCCCGGCCAGCCCCACGTGACCCCAGGTGACCCCTCCTCAGCTCCTGCCCAGCTCTCTTTGACACTGATACACACACCCCTTGCAGTTGGGGTCAGTGGACTAGGCAGGAACTGGGGTGTGTGTGTGTGTGTGTCAGTTAGGGTCCAGAGCAGCTGGGCAGGAGGCATGGGATCAGTTGGAGTTAGGGTGAGCTGTGCAAGAGCCATGGCAAGCCAGCTGGGGTCAAGGGAGCTGGGCAGAAGGCAGAGAGACAATTGGAGTCAAGAGGGGGCTGGGCAGAAGACATGGGGGTTCAGACAGGGTCCCACCCCAGACGCAGGTGCATCTTATTTATATATTTTATTTATTTATTCAAATTTTTACCCCACCCTTCCCAAATGGCTCAGGGCAGCTTACAAAATAAATCAAAACAATATGCATAAAACAGCATAAAAGACCAAAATCCCCAACCTTTTCCCTCACCCCTCCCCAACCCCACTACAACCGAACAAACCCCAAACACCCAACAACTCCCTATTCCCTATCCCTGCCTGCCAAATGCCGTAACAAATAGAAAGGTCTTACACACCGCCAGAAGATGCCCAGGCTCAGGAGGGCAGTCAGTGTGAGCATTTTAAATTTTCTGTACTGGACAAATAAATTTACAAATCTCAAATCTAAAATTGGTCTGTGTCCACCATCCTTTTTATCCACGACAAAGTAATTGGAATAGCAACCTGTGTCGCGCCCCCTGGATGGGACAATTTCCACTACACCCTTGTGATACAATTCCAACACTTCTTTATTTAAGACAGTGGACTGAACTTTGGAAAGGGCAACAGTGGTAGAGGGTCTAACAACAGGTGGTAACGATATAAATGGAACCATGTAGCCATACTCAATGACTGACAATACCCAGACATCCGAAGTGATATTTCGCCAGGCTTGTAAAGCATGCAACAGTGCAAACTCGAATTTAACATTTATAACTGATGCCTCACGAGCAAACACCCGGTGAGGCCCTAATTGTCACTTTCTCCCCCGGGCTGAAGGTGCGGGGAATTGTTGTTTATTACCCTGCCTGTACCTAAAAGAAGAGTAAGGGTATTTGGGTCTTCCCCCATAGGTACCCGAAGAAGTTGGAGGATAGTACCTCCTATTGTATGGTTGTGGCTGCTGGAAAAATTGCCTCTGCTGCCTGGGGTAGTGAGGTTGGTAGTGGTAGGGACGATAAGATGAAGTAGCAGATCTGTCTGGCTGAGTAATCTTCATCTTGTAAGCCGTTGTTTTCGACTTTTGTATTCTGTCCAATACCTCATCCGTGTCCTTAGCGAACAGGCCCGTTTGGTCAAACGGCAAGCTTTCTATCCGAGCCCGATGGTGGTATTCCAGCTTGGTGGCTCTGAGCCATGCAAACCTTCTCGTCACAATAGCTGTAGCAACAGCCCTAGCGGCTGTGTCGGACGAGTGCCTCGCCATATGTAGTTGGCACCGAGCAGTGGAGGTGCCCTCTGCAGCCAATGCCTGGAGGCTTTTTTGTGCCTCTTTGGGCAGTGTGGGGATGACCTTGAGGACCTGGTGCCACAGGTAATGCTGAAAGGTGGCCATCCCAGCCGCGTAGTTGGAGGTGCGCATGAGCATAGTTGCTGATGGAAACATCTTCCGCCCAAATCCATCAATACGGCGGCCCTCCCTATCCCCTGGGGACATCTGCTGCGCCGTTTTTTGAAATTTGTCTGCAGAAGCGGCCACGACAAGGGAATTAGGCACGGGGTGTTTGAAGAAAATGGAAGCACTATCAGGTGGGAACATATAGTAGAAACTATTAATGGGCGACACCGGCAGGACAGAGGCTGGGGTCGACCACAGTTTTGCAGCCTCTGAAGCATGCTTGTGAAAGAGTGGCAGGGTTAGTTTGGCTTGGACAGGCTTGTCCACCATGGAATACGCCGGGTCTTCCTCTTGTTCAACCACTGGCACGGTGGTGATATGCAGAGCCTCTGTAAATCTCTTGAGGAGCCGCTGGTACTCCTTATGTTCTTGTGTCGATAGAGAAGGCGGCGCGGCTAAAACATCATCTGATGGCGGGGGTGAGAGAGAGTCAGGGTCCCCGGGCTCGTTGTCGGTCGCGATGTTGAGCTCTGCCGCGACGTCGTGCTCAGTATGGGATTCCTCGTCCTGTGGTGGGTTGAGTTCCTCGGCTAATCCTGGTGGATTAACCCGGGCCGGCAATGCCTTGAGCAAGGCTGCCTTGTACCGTCTCCGGCGCGCCGCCTTCTTACATTGCCTTTCCATACGGCGTTTAAAGATGGCCGCCATAGCAAGGGCCGCTGCATCTGGAAGATCTTGCGTCGTCATAGGCCTTGGGGAGGGCGATGCCCGCTTTGGCGGCGTCGACTTCGGCAGAGTGGCCGGAGAGACGGGAGGTGACTCGCGGGTCCGCTCTGGCGACGTCGAAATGTCTCAACGTCGACGTCGAGGTGGAGACTGGCCCCTTGGTTGGCTGTCTGGCGACGTCGATGGCTCTCGACGTCGTGGTGGAGTCTGAGGCCTGGGACGCTGGACATGTGTTTGGGCAGTTGAGGGTGGGGCTGCCGACGTCGTGGCTGTACATGTCGACGTCGTGGTATGCTTAGTTGCATCTCTCCCCCGACGTCGAGGGGAAGATCTAGCGTTGCAGCCGGCGATCGAGGCCATGGCCTGTATAAGTTGCTGCAGGCAGGCCACAAGGACGGTATTGTCCCTCTTCCTGTCTGCCTCCTGCTGCCTTAAAAACTGGAGGGTGGAGTCCTCCGGCCGTTGTTGGAACTGGGCCCGTGGATGTGTCTCCTCCAGCCACTGAAGGGACGGAGGTTGATAGGGGGAACCATGGAACCTAGGGTCCACCTCTATCTCTCCCGTGTACAGCGGGGATGCCAGGTTCAAAGGGGAGGCTTGGGAGGCCGAAGCCGTCGCCATGTCCGCCCCGTCCTCCGACGAGGAAAATGGGGAGATTGCGCGGTCCGCTCGAACGGCGGCCGCATCCCCTAGCTGCAGACCGTGACCCACGGGTGAAGAAGCAGCGGAAAGTCTGGTATGGGGAGGCGGGGGGCTGCGGCGTCGCACCGGCACCCCGCTGCCAGAAGCAGTTACAGTCTCCTCTGCCCCAATACTCGGCAGCTTCGGTGATGGGGAACGTGTCCTACCTGAAGTAGCCTTAAGTCTCTTCTCTTCAATCTCTTTTAACAGAGCGGGCAGTCGAATGGCCCTCTCCTTTCTGGTCTTTGGCTTAAGGATCCTGCAATCAGGGCAATCGTGGGACTCATGCTCCATACCCAGGCAAGCCAGGCACAGGGCATGGGGGTCCTTTGTTGTCATATTTCTGCCGCAAGATTGGCACTTTTTGAAAGAATGTTTTGCGGTAGCCATGATGAGCCGTGGTAAGCAACCGATAAGCCGCGAAGCGGTTGGAAGGAACTGTGGGTTACAGGGGGACGGTGCCTTATATAGGGTGGGGGCGCGTGCACACCACGCGCTTAGCTAATGAGCTTGGTAACTGCCGATAAGAGAAGGGCGCGCAGGCGCAAACCCATTTGTGAGAATGGGAGGAGCCACTCGAAGAAGAACCTCTGGAGGAAGGGAGTTCCATAGCATTGGGAAAGCAACTGAGAACGTCTCCATGCAAGCCATCACTGAACAAACAAAAGGAACAGATGGCATCTACAGGGAGGCGCTCCCAGCTGATCGCAGGGGCTGCAGTGGGACATGGAAGGACACGCCGTCTCTCAGATATGTGGGGCCCAGACAATTTAGGGCTTTAAAGGTCAAAACCATCACCTTCAGTTGTGCCCCAAAAGTTATGGGAAGCCAGTGCAGACTTCAGAGCACCGGTGTAATGTGCTCCTGGCACCCCACCCTCCAAAGGAGGCGAGTCACCACATTCTGCACAGGCTGCAGCTTCCCAACAGTCATCAAGGGCAGCCCCATGTAGAGCGCATTGCAGAGTAATCTAGCTTCAAGGTGATGAAAGCATGAATGACAGTGGCCAGATCCGAATCAGAGAGAAAAGACCGCAGCCTCCTCACCAGATGGAGTTGGTGAAAAGCGCTCCTGGCCACTACCACAACCTGAAAATCTAGGTGCAACAAGGGGTCCAGGAGCACTCCAAGGCTGCAAACCTGGCTGACCAAAGGGGGCCGGACTCCATTAATAACAGGAGTCCCAGTCCCCTCTAGATCACAAGGCTGGCCAACCATCATCACCTTAGTCTTGTCTGGATTCAGCTTCAATTGGTTTATCCTCTTCCAGTCCCTGACAGCAGCCAGGCACTGGGAAAGCACCAAGATTGCAGGTCCTGGGTCAGATGAAAAAGAAAGGTAGAGCTGGGTGTCATCAGCATACTGATGACACTTCACCCCAAACCTTCTAATGACCTCACCTAGTGGTTTCATATACATGTTGAACAAGAGGGGAGACAGAATAGAACCCTGAGGGACCCCACAGGGGAGGTCCTGAGGGGACAATGACAAGTCTCACAAGTCTCTGGGACTTCCCCGAGAGGAAGGAGCAGGACCACTCAAGAGCAGTCCAATACAACACACACCCCCCACCCCACCCCCCGCAGGCCAGGTCTCATAGTCATGTCAACAACATCTCATGGTCAACTGTATGAAAGGGCGCTGAAAGATCTAACAGGATCAACAGGGTAGAATTCTCCTTGTCAATCTACAGGCGCAGGTCATCAGTCAAGGCTACAAGCACAGTCTCAAACCATACCCAGGAAGCCTGACTGAAACGGGTCCAGGAATCCAACAGCGTCAACATGAGCCTGGAGCTGTTGGGTAACCACCTGTTTCCTTCAGTGTCCAAAGATAACTTCTTAAGCAGGGGCTAGATAACTACAGTTTTAAGAACATCTGACACCCTACCGTCCCAAAGGGTGGTGTTGACAACCCCAGCCATCCCTGGCTGGCTTTCACCATCTGGGTGAATTAGATCCTTGCCCGTTCTCGCTGGTGAAAGCCAGCCAAAAGACGTTGAGGCTGTTGCTGGCTGGGGTGATCAATGCCTCCCTTCAGGAGGGTAGGGTGTTGGACACTCTTAAAACTGCAGTCGTTCAATCCCTCTTTAAGAAGCCATCTTTGGATGCTAACTCCCTAGCCAGCTATTGGCCTTGTCTCTAACTTTTCCTAAAAAAGGAAGGTTAGAGACAGACGGATAGCTGGCTGGGAAGTCAGCTGGTCTAAAAAGGGAAGGTTATTGAACAGGTGGTTGCCTGACAGCTCCAGACTCATCTTGCTACTATCAGATTTATGGACCTGTTTCAGTCCAGGAATTAACACTGTGCTTGTGGCCTTGGTTGATGATCTGCACCTGGAGATTGACAGGGGGAATTCTACCCTGTTGATCTTGTTAGATCTTTTGGCGGCCTTTGATATAGTTGATCATGAGGTGCTGTTGACATGACTGCGGGATCTGGCAGGGTTGCGTGGAACCACTGGAGTGATTGTGCTCCTTCTTGTCTGGGCAATCCTGACAAGTGGTGATAGGCGATTGCTTGTTGTCCTCTCAGGACCTCCCCTGTGGGGTCATGCAAGGTTCTATTCTGTCTCCTCTCTTGTTCAAAGTGTATATGAAAAACTGCTGGACGAGGTCATTCGGAGGTTTGCGGTCAAGTGCCATCAGTATGCTGATGACACTCAGCTCTACCTCTCTTTTTCATCTGACCTAGACCTTGCAGTCCATGCTTACCCAATGTCTGACTACTGTCAGGGACTGGATGAGGATGAGCCTTCTGATGGAGGGAAATGGGACTCCTATTATTGATGGAGTCCCGCCCCCTCTGGTCAATCATGTTCACAGCCTTGGAGTGCTTTGGACTCCTTGCTGAGCCTGGATTGTCAGGTTGCGGCGGTGGCCAGGAGCTCTTTTCACCAATTCGATCTGGTGAGGAAACTGCAGTCTTTTCTTTCTGATTTGGATCTGATCACTGTCATCTATGCTTTCATCATCCTGAGGCTAGATTACTGCAATATGCTCTATGTGGGGCTGCCCTTGATGCCTGTTCAGAAGCTGCAGCTGGTGCAGAATGAGGTGGCTTGCCTCCTTTTGGAGTTGAAGCACCGGGAGCACATCACACCGGTGCTTCAAAGTCTGCACTGGCTCCCTATAACTTTATGGAGACAATTCAAGGTGCTGTTGGTGGGTGGGTTTGGGGTAAGGGTGTGAGGGGGGTTGGATGTGGGGAATGGAGAGGTGGTATTGGATGGGTTTGGCGGTGGTTCTGAGAGGGCTGGGGTTTAGTTGGGGGGGTTGTGTTTATCTTTTTGTGTGTGTGTGTGTATATCCTACAATTTTATTAGAAAAAGAAACTGGGTTTTGGGGTGGGGAAATACACAAGACTTTTTTTGGGGGGCTATTTTTTAATAGCTACAACACAAACTGGTACAGAGATAGTACCTGTCTGTTTACAACACAACAGAAGGCTTGAAGCTCAAGGTATGTTCCCTGGAAAAGGCTGAAGATTTCAGTCTCTATCTGGAATTAAGAGTACAGTCCCATAATCGGATGCAAGTTTGGGTAACAGTTCATGTTCTAACCGGATTTGATGAGGAGAATAGCAACTTGACCCAGGTAGAAGTAGATTAAATGCTTGGTCTCATGGGTCACATAGCTGCCGACGTTCCATCCAACAATGCAGTGCCGAGTGGGGTTGTACTTCTTGTAAAACTCCTTCTTTATGTGGGCTGCAACGTCCTTCCCAATGTTGTACTTCTCCAAGGCCTGGGTGGCACATTCCACCGAGTCCTGCTGCATCTCCTCAGACATATCCGCATTCTTGATCACAGTCTTTTGATCACACATGGTTACCGTGTGTTGCTGGGCTACTGCAGGCGCTGAGGGAAGGGACGGGGTGGGCAGGCAAGTTGACAAACGGCATGCACACCGTTCCATGCTAGGGCAGCTTCTCCGTGCGACCTTTTATATGTTTATATAAGTTATGATAATACTTTTTATTTTGTAAGCTGTCCGAGCTTTTTGAGGGAAGGTTGGGATAAAAATTCAAATAAATAAAATAAATATTCTGCTCTTGTACAACTTAAGTTCCATATACCCACACTTCATCTGCAACTCTACAGGTGGCAACTGGGGAGGGTTAGGGGGCAGCTTTCATTTGGCTTGAAGATAATGGGATGAGCAAGTACTGGAGGGGTGTATATGGGGGAAATAAGGTTGATGCATGTGGGATGCTTACAGGGAGACAAGACTGGGAGCAGCCAGGGACGAAGAGCAGTGTGTTTATATCTGCCTCACCAAGCTCTGCCTCTGAGATGAGAGTGTGCATACTGTGTTAGCCCTGATGGATTGGGAAGCAGGATTCCTGAGCTCTCTGGGAGGACTGTGGAGAATATTGCATTAGAGCTTGGGGTCTGTGGGGCAGGAGTCCTATGGTTTATAATATGGGAGTGGAGGTTATGATTTACGCCACAGGAACTGGAAAACAGGACTCCTGTATTCTCTAGTAGGGGGATTTGGAATGGTGGGTTACAGCAGGCAGATAGCACTCCTGTTTTCTGAAAGTGCACAAATGACTAGTGGATTACAGCCAAGGGAACTACAATGCAGAAGTGCTTGGATTGATGAGGGTATAGATGGCTGTGATATTTGGGCACTGTGGTTTATTTTAAACTGAGCTGTGCACTTACAAAAGTTTTGAGTCATATGTGAATCAGATGTAACTGATAGACAATTATGAAATGCGAATGCCTTTCTTTTTTTCTTTCTTTTTTTTTTATAATAAAGTTTTTTATTTTTTCTATTAAACATTATAACAATAATAAACATATTCTAAACTATTACATAAATTAACATATATTAACTAATGTTGTTAAGGTGTGTATGATGCTTTCTTATACATTATAATCTACCAGGAATGATTTTGTTTCTTCATCTATGGTTTGTCCTTGTATACTTTCTATGCATGCAAACCATCTGGTAGTAAATTTCTTTGATTTGTTTTCTTGGGTTGCTGCTATTTTTTCCATTGAATACATGTACCAAAGTCGTTTTGTCCATTCAATTTCTGACAGGTTTTTTGCTGTTTTCCAGTTTCTGGCTATGATGTTAAGTCCTGCTAGTGTCATTAACATGCAGGTTTCTTGATGATGTTTCATAAGAGGGATGTCTGGATATAATCCCAATAATGCTGTTTCTGGGCGGAACGGTATAATGAGACCTGTGGCTTTCATCATTTTTGACCAAATTATATTCCACAGTTGTTGAACTTTAGGACAGAACCACCAGCAATGCAGGTATGTACCTTGTTCTCCGCAGTTCCTCCAGCACCGATCGAGGCCTGTGCCTTCCTTTTTTTAAAATTGTACTGGGGTTAAATAGTATCTTAGAATTACTTTAATTTGCGTTTCTTTGATTTCTAATGAGCTCGCACAATTGTGCATTTGCTTTCCTATTGTTTCTGTTTGTTTGTCATCAAATTTTTTGTCTAAATCTTGTTCCCATTTTTCTATGTATGAGTTTGGTTTGGTGGAATCGGCCTCGATCAGTGCTTTGTATATTCTTGCTATTAACCCTTTATTTGTGGAATGGCTTAGCAGTATTTTTTCTATTAAGGTGGGTTGTCTTGAATAATGTTGTATTTTGTTCCTTTCTGTAAATATATTTTTTATTTGTAGATATTGTAGCGTATCTATTTTTGTTTTTGTTTGTTGTTGTAGTTCTTGTATTGTTACGAATTGAGTGTTTTTGAATAATTGTTCTGCTCTATATATGTCGTGTTTGTTTAGTGTTTTTCTTAGTTCTTTAGCTACATTATCTTTTTCTAATGTTTGTGTGGTTATTGGTGTGTAGGGTGATTCTTCTAATGATAGTTTTAATTTTTTTTGTATTTTGTGCCATTGTTGTATGGCTACGTTTGCAAATGGATGGTCTATTATTTTTTTCTCTTTTGTTTTACTTTTGTTTGTTATTATTTCTCTTAAGTTTGCATTTCCTAATATTTCTTTTTCTATTTCTACCCAGGTTGTGTTTCTGGTTGGATGGTACCAGTATCTCAATGTTCGAAGTGTTGCTGCTTTTAAATATGTTCCTATATCTGGTAGGTTGACTCCTCCTTTCTCTTTGCTCCTAATTAGCGTTTGTTTGTTGATTCTATGTTTTTTGCCTTTCCATACTGCTTCCATCGTGGCTCTTTCACATTGTTTTATAAATTTAAGTGGAAGTTGCACTGGTAATGCCATTGCTTTATATAAAATTTTTGGTAGTGCTATCATTTTGAATAGATTTATGTTTCCTAGCCATGAGGTTTTAAATTTTTGCCATGTGGAGATCTCATTTTGAATTTGATTTAATATGGGTGGGAAGTTTGCTTTATATAGTTTAGTGTGATCTTTTGTTATATTTACCCCTAGGTATTTAAATTGTGTTTCCGTTATCATGAATGGTGTTTGACTTGCCACCTTCTTGGCTTCTTGTTTATCTTTTATAAGTATTAATGCTTGTGATTTTTGAGGGTTTATCTTATATCCTGATATTTTGCTAAATTCATTTATAAGGGCGAGTGTTTTTGGTACAGTTTTGTATGGATTGGTCATGTATATTAACATATCATCTGCAAATAATGATAATTTGTGTTGTGTCTGGTTTACTTGTATTCCTGTGATTTCTTGTTCCTGTCTTATGGCGCATGCTAATAATTCTAATGTGATATTGAATAGTAAGGGTGATAACGGGCAGCCTTGTCTAGTTCCTCTTGTTAGAGGGAATGGGTCTGATAATTTTCCATTTATTAATATTCGGGATTTTGGGGCTAGATTGATTGCTTTGATTGCCTTGAGGAAATTGCCTGTTATTCCCATTTGTTCCATTATTTTATATAAACATAATGGCTCCGCCCTGTCAAAGGCTTTCTCCGCATCTGCTGCTAGAATTAATGCTGGTATTTCTTTTTTTGGGGCTATGTAGATTAAGTTGACTGCTTTTCTTATATTATCAATTCCCAATCTATTTGGAATAAATCCCGTTTGATCTGTGTGGATAACTTCTCCTATTATTGATGCTAGTCTATTTGCTAATGTTTTTGTGAATATTTTATAATCCGTATTTAATAATGATATTGGTCTGTAATTACTACACTCTTCGTTGTCTCTACCTGGTTTTGGGATTAGTGTAATGACTGCGTCATAAAATGTTGTGGGCATTTTTTGGGTGTTTATAATGTCGTTGCATGTGTTCGTTAAATGTGGAATGATAATTTCGTTGAATGTCTTATAGAATTCTGCGGGTATCCCATCTGGTCCGCTTGCTTTATTTCTTTTGAGTTCTTTAATTGTTTGTTTAATTTCTTTGACCGTTATTGGGGCGTTGAGGAATTTTAATTGATCTTTATTAAATTTTGGGATATTGTATTTATTAATAAATTGTTTTATTTTTTCAGGTTCGGGGTTCGAGGATGTATAAAGCGTTTGGTAGAACTCCACAAATGTTTTTTGTATTTCTTGTTGTTGTTTTGTTCGAATGCCTTTCTTCACGAGTCACCTTTCATTGTGGTGCAGATGCGTACCAGAAATGGAGCTTCCTTTTCATCATTCCACAGTTGTTAAGCCTGAGAATGACTGGAGTTTATAAGCTAAGGTGTTCAAAGGAGTGATAGTTTCCTGCTCCTCTCTGTACTGTAGGTCTGAGCAGCAGGTTTTAAAATTGTCTTGTAGTATTTTGTAAATCCATCAGTGCTGCTTTCTCCTCTCTTTGCCTCAGGACAAATAATTTTAATGTTACCCTGGGGAGAAGGAAGGTGTTTGGAGCCAGTACTTCTACATTCTCTGGGAGGAGAGAGAACTGCCTTATGAGGCCCTAGGTAGGGAAGGCTGAAATTGTCTGAGAGGGCAGCATGGACTAGTATGTTACAGATTGGAGTCAGGTGTTGCAGCCAGAAATCCTGAGATTTCAGGGAAGGAAGAGGGATTAGTCCATAACACCAACGGGAGCTGGATGTCCTGTCACTTGGTTTGTCTAGGACAGGAGGGGACACCAGTGAGTTACAATATACAGTGCTGGGAGACAGGAGTCATGGTATAGGTGACTATACATATATAATATATGCCTGTGATACTTGACCGGTTTGGTTTGCAACTGATTAGGCAGATTAGGATTAGTCTCCTGGGTGAAGAGAAACCTCTCCAAGGCTAAACTAACTATGTTGCACTATATACATCTTCTTGTAGACATACCACATCCATCAACCGTATTCCCCCCATATATAGTCACCGGATCCAGTTTCCTGAAAGACTGAGCTTAGGGTAAGTGATCAAAGATCCAGGCAGGCACACAAGATAGGGGACAGATCCATGGCACAGATCCTTAATCTGGACCTGTCTTCTTAATAGGGTTGCCACTTTTTGCACTTTGACCCTAAGACTCCCATTTTGGTCTATGGGAGTCTCAGGTTCAAATTGCAAAAGGTGGTAACCCTACTTTCCAACCACACTCCTTAACCACCCCCAGCTTCTAGGCAGCCCTCAGAGCCTCTACGGATTTTTGCCTGTCCCATTTCCCCCCAAGCCAAATGAAATCTGCCTTCTAACCCTCTCCAGTTGCTACCAGCCTCCAGCCTGCATCTGGTGCAGCCAGCCTGCAGACGAAAAGAATCGGGACAGAAAGACCAAGGAACATAAGTTGTAAGGGAGCAGAATATGTGAATATACACCGTCTTTACTGCTTACATGCTGCAAAAGTTAAGGCAGAAGCCTTAATATGCAATTTCCATGCTTTTGGGAGTATGAGTTAATTTATAAGAGCCTTAACAAAGAAAGCCAGTGTGGTGTACTGGTTAAGAGTGCAGTACTGGGAGACCAGGTGGTAGGGGGAGGCTCCTGGTTCAAGACTTTCCTTAGCCATGAATTCCCTGAATGACCTTGGCCTTGTCACAGATCTCTCAGCCTAACCTACCTCACAGGGTTATTGTGATTAGCATTATTGTTAAAGTTGAAATGTGAGCCACCCTGAGCCTAAGGGAAAGTGTGGTACATAAATTAACTTATCTCTTAAACTGAAGTTTTTTGGACCCTAGAATACTTTTTACCTCAGGGCTTCCTGAACCTTTACACACTGGCAAGCTGCCAATCATTCCCCTTGGGCCACTAGCCTATTGTGAAACAACATAACGTTCTAGTTTCCATTGGAACTGCGTACGCTTCCTCTCATAACTTCAAACATATCCAGAGCTAAACATACTTCAAAATATTTAGGGTGCAGCCTGGCCTGATCCCTGTGCCTGATCCCAATTGGCCTGGCTAGCCACCGTACAACGGGCCTAGCACAGGGAGCCGGGCACACAAGCAGGGTGAAGACAGGCAGTCGGGCCCATCATGAAGCTGCTCCCACAGTCAGGTGCTGGAGGCTCTGACCCCTGCAGTGCAGGATTGGGCCCACTGCCCATATGAAGCTGTTGGGGAGGCAGAGGAGGCCGTTCACTCCTCCCCCCTCCCCCCCAAAGCTGATGTGGAAGGGGAAACCGGGAAGAGCACGTACCCTCATCCCCGGCTCCCACTGCCCCTATCAACTGTCAGTTGGGTGGATCAGGGGAGCCGGGGAGGAGCACAGGCTCCCCTCCCCCCATCCACCTGACTGACAGCTGATGGGAGGAGCCACACGTGCCCCTCTCCCTTCCTGACAAACAGCTGATCAGGGGAGGGAGTTCAGAGGAACTGGCGCAGCCTATAGGCCCCTTCCCCGATCAGCTGTTTGGTGGGGTGGGGAGATGGGCACGTGCAGCTTCTCTGGGTTTCCCTACCCCCATCAGCCTGGGTGGATCAGACTCCCGCTCTGACTGTGATGTGACTGCAAGTGACAGGTGCTAGTGTTCGTTGCTCACAGCTTGCAGAGTTGCCCCGAGTGTGGTGGGGAAAATGCGCCCGGCTACAAGGGCTTGCTCTGCCCTGGGCAACTTACCCCATGTGGGGGTAAGGCATCTCTGCAACGTGTCCTCTGGATTTCTCCAAGGACACGTCATGGAGCAAGCAGATGGTCACCCCACCTTGGGGCAAGGCGAACATCTTGCAGCCACTGTACACACAGGCCACTGCATCCTGTGACTCCTTTTCCCAGGGAGGGACAAAACCTCCCTGGGTGTCTCGTGTGGCTTCACGCTTCAAATACTTCAAGCACATTTCAAACTTTAACATTAACATGAGTCAATATTTCAGTCTATGCATGCAAGCTAATATCTTCCATTAAAATGGCAGGCTACCTTGCCCTCTACCTTTCGTAGGAGTTAAGCTCAGGATGAACAAGTACAAATTAGCTCTACGTGAACAACACATCACCTAACAAGAGTCAACCACAAACATTTGTTCTCGCCCCTCCAACCTGCCTACCTGCAAAAGTAGGTGCAGAGTACAGTGGAGGGAAGCAGAATCAGAGATGCCTTTTTCTTTCCCTCTTTGAAACATTATTAATTATTATTATAAACATTTATATAGTGCCAGTCATGTACTTGGCACTGTACAGAACATAGAAATGGATGCGTGCTTTCCTTCCCTCTCCCAGGTGTCCACTGTGGTAAAGAGTGGGGAAAATATATCAGGTCCCAGGCATCTCTTCCTTTAGGTTTCTGTCTTTATAAGTGATACAATTGGAATGGCCAAGTCAAGTTTTCTCAATGAGTCTGTGGCATGGATAAAAAAAACAGGAAGAGGAATGGAGGGAACATGCCACGCTCTCCTCCCCAATGTTTGGGGTATAGAGAATAACCCTCCTTAATTTTGGATTATTAGGGCCTCACTTACAACTGTGAGGAGGTTGCAAGAGGAATTTTCTACTCCACCACTCTGTCCCCACTGGCATTTGAATTTCCTGGAAGCTGGATGAGCAGATGGAGTCACTGCCACCTGGCTAGGGTCAGGAGGTAGGGCTTTGGGAAGTGAAGGAGGAGGAGTTGCCACTCCTGTGGATATTGTTACTCCATCTAGAGTGAAGATTGGTGGCACATGTCTACGGATGTTGTGGTGACAGTGGGAAGAATCTGTGAAGTTACATAAGTGACCTTTGTGCTTGTCCCTGCTTCACCCCTACCCTGGAGTCTCTCTACATTAGCCACTCCCAGGCACAGTGCTCGGAATAAATAAGAGCAGTTTCACTCTAGCACGTAGCAGCATGATGAAAAAATAGTTTATATACTTTGAAACACCCACATACTCTGGAGTAGTCTCACTGAATAGCCTTTATCTTGTGGTTAATTCCCAAATACAAGAAATTTGTACAGAACAAGCACACTTTTTTCCCCAAATGAAACTTCTGCCAATAATGATGTCCTATTATCTGTTTCAGGAAACACGCAGAAGGCATGGTCTCTGCCCTAAAGAGCTTGCCCTCTACAGAGAAAGCAAGGAGACAGAGGGTATTCCAAAATGTAACAATAAATCTGTGGGAAATAGTTGTAAAAAATGGACTCGCTGATGTTCTTCCAATCCTGTTGCTGCTCCTACAGACATTCATGTTGCTGCATGTTCCAGTAGCTACCCAGAACTCTACTCCCACCAGCTGTTGCCCAGATGATAATCCTGTTTCTATGGGTTCTCAGATCACCACATACCAGAAGTGGGCAGTGAGTTTATCTGTATATAACAGCTACTTGTTGTCTACACCCAGGTTTTTTCAAATCCCAATCTGTGATAAAGGAGTATCCAGAAGCATGTCAGCACAAACAGATAACATGACCAAATGTGCATTCAACTCCCAAAACAGCAGAGATGAAGTGAGGAAAAAACAAACTTGTAAGGAGGCTGGTTTGAGGGGCATTGGGGATTGTGCATCTCCTGGGTCAAACAAAGTTGAAAGGACATAAAGATGTCTTTGATTCATTTGTATAAGAGAGATGTCTTTATTCTCCTGTTGTCATAGGTTTCTCTTCACAGGTGGTGGCGATTATGATATTTTTGGCACAAAGGCAATATTGTACCAAAAATATGGCAAAACATACCACAAAAAGATGGTATTTGTTTTAATTGTTACAAAAGCCACACAAACATCTCCTGCTCTGTGATTGGCTGGCAAAGCTGGTATTCTGCAGTCCTGGCTGCTGAGATTCTGAGGAGCAACTGTGATTCAGTTGCTGAGACTTAGGTGCAATGAAGTCAGATACCAGACTACTAAAGCAGTGTGGGGCCCAGAACCAGCCCTGTCTGAGAGCCACATTTGAACTGCTCAATAGCCACATGCTGCTCCCATACCACAGTTTAGTCACCTGTGTCTTTAAAGAATGACAATATTTAGTTTAGATGCAGTGCAAATTAGAATGTTCTGTTGAGGCAACAGTCATAATAATTTCTTGCTAGCATTTACAACAACTTGCTAAAAGCCTGTAAATTTAGCCATGAACTTCAGTGGAGTCAGGACTGTAGCCTTTGTGTAGTTTCACAAAGTAGTGTTTATCCATGTTCATCACCATGGTATCTGCTCTGAAACTCATATTTCCTCTGCTTATTAATATAGGGCTGCATAGGTACACATTTGCAAACATAGGGCAATGGCAAGATACTAATTTAAGAGCATCAGCTCATTCCACACTATCTTTGAAAGTGTCTCAAATTATGCAAGTCTTCACTGGTGGTTGTGGTGGGTTATGGTATTTTTGGCACAAAGACAGCTAGGGAATATTGCACAAAATACATGGCAATGGTCTCTGGAGCCCTTGTTTCAGTGACTGGGCTTCTCACTGGACCTTATGACAGATTTTGTTCTATCAAGTTTTGAAAGTTAGGAGCTACTCTGTTATGTAGCGAAACTAGGTTTGCCGTGTTGGTCCTAAATATAGGCAACAGAGACAAAGTAGTACAGTGTTATCATTTATTGGACCAACTAAGGTTGGTGGAGATATGAAAGTCTGACAAAGAATCCTGTGTGGTCTGGAAGCTTGCACACCTCCACCAACTGTAGTTGGTCCAATAAAACATATCACTTTACTACTTTGTCTCTACTTCTGTTATGTAAAGCCAACGATAAGGTTAGCACTGGCAGCTCTGCCTTCCTGTGCCTATGCACAGATACACAAACATACCGTTTCTGTAGAAATGGTGGGAAGATCCTTCATGACAAAGGCAAGCCTCGTGCTTCATTCTGCGAGAAATTCTGTTTGAAATTATAAGTCTAAGCAAACAAATCCATCATTGTATGTCTTTACGGTACTACTAGATCCTATTCCTAAAAGATGTGCTCCAAGTTAGGCTGCTTGCCCACATTACAACATGTGGCTGATTTGCCTCCAGGAAAATCTCCAGGAGGCAAATCAGGCACGGGATTTGCATGTGGACATGTTAACCTGCTGCGTTTTTGGCAGCAATCTTGCAGGGAATGCAGAGCTGAATTTACCAGCTTGTACCAACTCTGCATTTCCCACGAGATTGCAGAACAGAGAGATGACACAAAGCCACAGCGAGTAATAGAATCCAGGATGCTAGCATGGTAAACCCAAAGTTTAAATTTCCAATGACACCACTATGCTGCATCCTCTTAACAAACAGTTGCTCAATTTACAGGAAACAGGGGATTTCCTTTTTTAGGGGCTGAACTAAACCAAAGTCAACAACTACTCCTATAGCGTTAGGGAATAATGCTTTGTGAATGTACCCTAAAGAGCAATATTTAGAGCTTGTTTATGCAACGGGATTCATGTAGGATTGATTTAATTTGGGGGCAGGGGTTGCATAGTAAATTTTCTTTAGGCTCCAAGCTTGCTTTGTGCTTCCCAATTGCCACCTCCTGTTTGTGATCATCATTGACTGTATTTGGTGAGGCTCTGCCTTAGTTTTTTTGCACATTTTACTGTGGGGAAGCATCTGCTTATGCAATCATTTATGTAGAGTTTCAAAGCAGCTTAGCTTCACTGATGGTTTTGTTCCTCCTAGTGACTTGTATACTGGTTAGGGATAGGCAAACGCGGTTCGGATGTTCAGACCGAACTTGGTCTGTTTGGACGTCTGAACCGAACTCTTGGACGACCGAACAGTTTGGTCGTACTCAGATGAGTTCGGGGGCGGGAAAAACATCTTTTCAGAGTCAAAAATGCAGTTTCAGTAGCACTATTTTTGAATGTTTGGCCAAACCGAACTCAGCTGAACCGAACCATCGAACCTGAACTTGGGTTTCGAACCGAACGACTGAATGTTCAAACTACGTTCTGTTCGCCCATCCCTAATACTGGTGTTCTAGTTGTTGGCTTCCCAGAAACTCAAGTTCATGGTTACTGACTCTGTAGTTATTTGCACAGCACCAGTAATGTACGTGGCACTGTATAAGAGAGATGTCCCTGCCCTGATGGGCTTACAATCTAGGAAAGGGAGAGTTACAATTTTCTCCTGGACTTTGAATCCTGGCTTACCTTCTTCCTCTCTGATATTCTTGGTGACTTCAATATCCATGTTGACGCACCTTCCCAGCCCTCCATCTCCCGCTTTCTCTCCCTAACCTCCTTTGATCTCCGCCTCTCGACTGATTCCCCCACCCACACTGACGGCCACTCTCTCGACCTCGTCTCCAGAAACTGTCCTGTTGCTGACCTCTCCTTTGCCCCGTATCTGACCATTACCTCGCTTCCTTCAACCTCTCCCACCAACCCCCATCTTCTTCCCCAGCTCCACGCCCCTTCTGTGATCTGCAGGCTTTAACCCTTTAGTTTTTGCTTCCTCCCTCTNCTCCTCAAAACCCACCTCTTCCTTGCCACCTTTCCTGACGCCTGTTAGAACTTTCCTTTCAATATTTACTGTCTGCCCTCCCCACAGACTCCTGCCTAACTGCAACCAAGCCAAGCACGTGCACCTGAGACCTCGCATCTGCATGAATGTTATTTATCCCTTGTCTCTCCCTATGACCCTTCTCCTTGGCTCCCCCCTCCATGTCTATTAGATTGTAGGCCGTAGGCAGGGACTGCGTCATTCTTATAGTTCTGTAAAGCACCAGGTACACAGCTGGCGCTACACAAATGCTTATAATAAAATAATAATGAGGGGAGAGAAGAACACAGGTAGAGATACATTCACAAAGTTGAGAAGTCACAGATGCACCTGCTTAACTTAGTTACAGGGGAGAAGGAGCATCAATGAGTAATCTGTGTGTGGTGAGGCAACAGGAAAGCCTGATGGAAGAGAGATGTTTTTAGAGGCCCCAGAGCGGTCACCTTGTGGTAAGGCCAGCCGTGATCACACAGGAGGTTCCACTAGATCATAATAAGCATCAAGGGGATAGGAGTTTCCCCCTAAGCATCAAGAAACAGTTGTTTGGTAAGACACTACAACAGTGTGAGTAGTGCGACTGGAAAATTAAACCATGGGTTTATCATGCTAGGCCTTCTGGATTCTATTCTTTACTGTGGCCTTGTGTCATCTCTCTATTATGTAAAAGCAGAGTCGCAAACATCCCCACCCATGGGGCTCTGAATTTTATCTTTGCTCTGGGCCCTGCAAAGTCTAAGCCCAGTCCTGCATGCGGTTTAGGTATGTTAAGTACCATCAGCATAAAGCCGCAGGTGTATATATATATGGCTACATCTGTATCTCTCCCTAAGAGAAGTGCAAGTAATGGTTCTTGGCTTTTAAAGCACTATGGAAAAACTCACTTTGCAAGACACAACATTTGGCAAATGGTTCAATTAAAATTGGACCATCCCTGGATGATAAAGTATAGCAATCAACCCTGCATTGTGCCTCAAAGGAAGATTTGAGCCAGCATGACCCTGCCCTGTACCTGGAAGGAGGGAATAACCAGGCTGTAACCCAATAGGTCTGTTGCCATCTCTCCTCTGTATTGCTTTCAGATAGGTTTACACCACCAAGTGCTGGGCTTCCCGTTTGGCTCAGACGCATGAAAAGTTCCACCTCTTGGTCTACTGGGAAAAGCCGAGTTTGCTCTCCGTGGCCCCTGTTCAGGCAACACAGTTGTATACCAGTATATTTCCCATGAAAGAAACTGAGGGTACAACCCTTCACCATCAGAGTCAATGGGAGTTTTACCATTGTCTTCAATGGGTGGAGGCTGTTTTTACTTTTCTAAGTTTATGAAATACAACTATGCCTTGGGAGCACTATAGACACAAACACAACTCAGAAAACACAATTACAATCGCTGCTTGTGCTTGGGGAAGTTGCGAAACAAAGACAAAAGGATTTGGAAGTGGGAGTACCAGTGCCAAAAGGAGGAGACATTGGTAAAGGGCAGGAGAAAAGGAAAACTACAAATATCATCCAGTCCCTACTCTTAAGCAGGATCACTTATGCTAAAGACACCCTGACAGTTGTGGAGTCCAGTCATAGGAAGTTTTAAAATAATAGGTTAAACAATTCCATTCGTGGTAGAAGACAAGTTTTTACAGTCAAATTGTGCAAGTTAGCTCTGGCTGTATTCACAAGGGCAACATCTTTCTGACCTTTGCAAAGAACTCAGAATGCAGATTTAGTGGACCCAGACAGTAACATACATTCCTCAAGCAATAGTTACAGTAAATGCAAGCTTTGTAAAGAAAGGTTTTTGTTTTATAAATGAAACTTATAAATACCATCTGTACATTTTTATACAAAATAATTGACTTGAGACTTTGTTTGCATTAAATTACATTTCAGCGCTAGATATCAACTGCACGTCAGTCCAGCAACGCAACATAAAGAGGCCCTTTGCCAATACACTAAACCAAATACTGAAGCACAAAAACTTCCTGTCCAGTTTAGACCTGTATAAACAATTGAAATTAGCAGAAGATCACAAACATCTAGATTTCTAAGAGAACACTGGTCTCTTCTAAAGTTTCAAGGCAAATGCTTGATTGCCAGGTTATTCCCTACTGTAGCTGGGGCAGGAAGCGGAGGAAGTCCTCTAGCACCCCAGTCCTGGAGCACTGCTAGTTCACCCTGCAGGCTCGGATCATGAGGAGCTGGAGCAGGATGAAGACGGGGGACATGATGAGTCCGTACCAGAGCTCCCTAGTCTGCTCTACCAGTTTCTGACAGAGCAGCATTTCGAATACGAACTTGAGGCTGAGGATGGTGAGGATCCAGAAGAGGCGGAGCACGGCCAGGCGCTTCTCCCCGTCCTGGAAGAGCCGCACCGAGACGATGGTGGTGAAGTAGGTGCTGAGGCCGTCGGCGGCGAAGAAAGGGACGAAGACTTTCCACCAGGTGAGGCCGAAGTCGGCGTTGTCCACCTTCAACACCAGCAAGACGGAGAAGGCCAGCAGCGCCAGCAGGTGCAGGAAGATCTCGAAGGTGGCGAAGCCGAGCCACTGCACCAGCTCCCGCAGGGAGAACAGCATCGTCCCCGCGGCCTGCCCAGGGGCCCCTTCACTTCGCCGGTGGCGGCTGCTGGCGGCGCCTCATGGCCGTGGTCCCACTGCGACGTCCCCGGCTCAGCCTGCAGGGGAACGGGGAGGCGCGGGGCTGAGCCAAGGCGGGGGAGGCCAGTCCGGGAGGCTGCAGCCTCACCGGCCAGGCGCTTACCAGGAGGAAGCGGATTGGTGCGCGGGGAAGGAGGAAAAGCGACGAGGCCCCGGGGGCTCAGTTCCTAGCCCGGCCGGGGGCCTCGGCTCAGGCCCCAGCGCATTGATTTACCAGCCGTTGCGCTGTCGGCGACTCTAGTTTCTCCTCCGCGGCGCACTCGGATGTCGTCAGCGGAAGCGTCGCCTGCCGGCTGCCCTGGTGAGTAGGCACGGGGGGACAGAGCCGCCCAATCCCGCTGTGCTGCCGGCCTCTGCTTCCCCGCCGCCGGCTCGGGGAGCGCGTGTCACTGCAGTTTTGCTTCTCTCTCTGAGGCCTCCGCTCCCCACAGATTCTTGGAGAGGAAACAAATATTTGTATTCTGTGTGTTTCCCTCCCCCCCGGCTTGGGAGCCTGGTACCGCAGTGCTCCTGCGAGCCCCCCCCGTCTGTAGGTCCCCCCTCCCCGGCCCTTGGCAAACTGGCTCAGTGTCTTTTTAGCAAGCGGGTGGGAAACAATGAGTTTTGTCTCATATAGGAGTAGGGTGGCAAGATATGCAAATTTTAGAGGACAGATTGGTGCCAGTGCAGCCCTGCAACTTATATTTCTCATAAGTGTCATAAAACTTGCATATCTGGCCACCCTACGTAGGAGTTGGGATGGATATGTCGAGGCTTGGAAAGGATCCGGTAAATACATGGAGGACAGGCCCATGTATGTTACATAGGGGATTGGATGACTGGTCAGGGAATGCATAAGAAGTGTCCTATTGGGTCAGATGAATGATCCCCAGTTTCCTTTTTTTCTTTTTTTTTGTTTTTTTTTACTTTAGAGAAGTACCCCATAGGTCATAATGGATTGACCGTTCACTCCAAGCTCCCAATAGTCAGAGATTGCGTACTCTGACCTACTTGACTAGTAGCCGTTTATAGACCTACCCTCCCAAGAATTTTCCCCCCAATTCTTGTTTAACCCCAGCTATGCTAATGGCCTTGACCGCATCCTCTGACAACAAGTTCCACAAGTTAATTGTGCACTGAGTGGAAAAATATTTTCTTTTGTCTGTTTTAAATCTGCTGCTGGTTAGTTTCATGGAGAGTTCCCTAGTTTTAGTATTATTTGAGAGGGTAAATAACAGCTCCCTATTTACTTGTTCCACACCACTCATGATTTTATAAACTTCTATTGTATCTCCTCTTACACATCTCTTTTCCAACCCTAATTTATTTAGCCTATCATACAGAAGCCATTCCATACCCTTGATCATTTTGTTGCTCTTCTTTGTACCTTTTTCAGTTCTACTATATCTTTTTTAAGATGGGGAGACCAGAACTGCACACATTATTCAAGGTGTGGTCACACATAGATTTATAATATATTGGCATTATGATATTTTCTGTTTTATTCTCTGTCCCTTTCTGAATCATTCCTAACATTCTGTTTGCCTTTTTGATTGCTGCTACTAATAATAATTTCTATAGCGCTTATAGGCGTACGCAGTGCTTTACACCAATTTTTGGTGACAGGTCCCTGCCTGGTGGACTTACAGTCTAAGATGAACAAGGGTGAGGCGGACACAGGGAAAGACAGACAGACCCACAAGGCAAGTCACAACATCCATTTTACAGATGGGGAACTGAGGCTGAGAGGTTATGACTTGCCCGAAGTCACCCAGTGAGCTCATGACTAGTGCAGGATTCAAATCCTGGCTTCCCAGGTCCAAGTCCAGTACCTTTATCCACTACACCATACCACTACACACAGGGCTGAGGTTTTCAATGGATTGTCCACAATGGCTCCAAGATCCTTTTCCTGCGTAGTAATCCCTAATTTAGAATCCAGCACTGTATATGTGTAGTTAACATTATTTTTCCCTGTGTGCATTACTTTATATGAATTTCATCTGCCATTTGGTTGTCCAGATATGCAAGATCCTTGTAATTCCACACAGTATACTCCAATCTTGGCTATCTTGAATAACTTTGTGGCACCTCACTCTTTATTTGATTTAATTTGATCACCTCACATTTTACTCCCTTTTTTAGATCATTAATGAATATATCAAACAGCACTGGTCCCAGTACAGATTCCTGCACTATGGGGTGTCCCTAATTTTATTTATTTTATTTTGATTTATATTCCACCGTTTCCTGAAGGTTCAGGGCAGCTAACAACTGATAAAATACAAAGATCAGAACCATAAAAATAGACATAAAATACCAAGTAATATCCACCAAAATAGCATGGATTAAACAAAGGGCCAGATTGCTTTACAGCAATTTGCTGGTTTGCCAGATTGCAAAATAATCTCTCTTAATACATAAAATACTGTTAAGACTGCAGCCAGATGGAGCTACATGAGGGGCCACAGGCTGCAATTCAGACAGTCCTGATTTATATCTGGGTGGGGAATAGCTCAAACATCTCTGAGCCAGCATCTCTCCCCAGCCACAGTACAATCAAATTTGAAGTCTCTCACTTTGGCAAATCCTGTGGTAGAACACTTCATACGCAGGTGTCCAAATTCTGCATCAGGCTCTGTTCTCAGGTGGATTTAAGATGCAAGTCCATTTGCTACAGCAGTAGAATCTTGAGGTGATGAGATTATGGATGACAAAATAGTACGATCAACATGCAAGTGAAGTGGTTGCACTCTCCCGGGGAAGACCTCATCCTGGCTGTTGCTGCTACTTGATCAACTAGACAGACCCCTAGACTGAGTGCAAAAGCAGCTGTGCTAGGCAGGTCAGTGTTCAGTCTAGCCCAATATTTTGTCTCTGAAAGTGATGAGTACTGGAGGATGCATAAGAAAGTGTTCAAGGAACAGGGCGATTATAGAGTGATCCATTTCCTGTCATTCATTCCCAGCTTCTCAGTGCCAGAAGTATAAAGATACACTGAGAATAAAGTTGCATCCTTTGACCATCTCCGCTAATAGCCATTAATAACCATTTGTCTAATGCTTTTTGGAATCCAGTTATATTATTGATCTTTCCATGGCAATGAGTTCTACAGGAAATTTATTTTATTATTTATTTATTTAAATTTATAATGTGTCCTTCCCTGGATAACCTATAAAACATTGTAGGTACATAAAATGAATATCTTAAAATGTATACTGTATTACAAATATAAAATTCCCTAAAAACAACTCCCCAGAACTTATTTCTGCTTGTTAAATGCATGGCCAAATAAATAGGTCTTACATTGCCTCCAAAATTGCTCAGGCTTTGCTGAACCTCCAGGAGAAGGGATTTCAGAGCTGCAGAGCACCCGTCAAGAACACCTCTCTGCACACCGTTGCTGTTCAGACTTGGGCCCTTTTTAAACAGCCTGTGGCTGGGGGGGCGGCCCTTGGATGTGCTGGCACGGGGGTGTGTGTGTGTGCACATGGGCGCGCGCCCATCCCGCGCCCATCCCTACCCATGCCCCTGTATGGAGCAACCTGAATTTTTGCCGGTTGCTCTGTGCGGGGACGGTGGCTGGAGGTGCGTGTTATGTGGGAGTGCACACGCCCGCCCACCCACCTGCCGCCGCTTTGCAACGGGACTCATCCACTCCTGTTCACTGCGTGGGCATGAGCAGATGCGTCTCATTTAAAAAGGTCCTTGGTGAACTGATAAAATTTGTAAGAGGGTGCCCTTGCCTGACCTCAGGGATCAAGATGTTACATAGACCCTTTTTACACGAGACATTCCCACGCATGGACACCCATTGTCTACGCAGGGGAGCATCTCATGTAAAGACGGGGGTGCACGCTCTCTCAACCCACGCATCCCCACCCTCCCACCCCGCACAGAGCAATTGGCAAAAACTCCAGTTGCTTCGTGCGTGGGGCTGCGTGAGGGATGGATGTGTGTCTATGTGTGTGCGCACTCACATGCCACCTGCGTGAGTGCCACTCCACCCACCCTCCCCACCTGTTTAGAAAGGCCCATAGGGAAAGGGGCCTTTTAGCTAAGTATATTATTTGTTTTGTGAAAAGGTATTTTATTTTACTTGTTTTAAACCTGCTTCATGTTAATTTCATTAGATGTTCCTAGCACTAGTATGTGAAAAGTTAAATAACAGTTCCTTATTCACTGACTTTGCACTTTTCATGATCTTATTGATGCTTATCATATTCCTCCCTCTTGTTCTTTTCTAAGCTGAAGAGCTCTAATCTGTTAACCTCTCCTGAAAAGCTTCTCTTTGCTCTTGATCAACCTTGTTGCGATGCAGAGAAGTTCTGCTATATCCTTTGTGAGGTAGGGTGACTACAACTGTACAGAGTATTTAAGGTGTGGACATACCATGGACTTATATGGTGGCTTTAGGATATTTTTTTTATTTTTTTAAATTCTTTTCCTATTTGCAAACAACAAAAGACTGATGTAGAGCTTCAGTCAAAAAAGCAAATTATGTTCTTGCCACATTATGCCATTATATGGTATAAGCTGCCCTGAGCCTTGGGGGAAGGGCAGGGTATAGATTTAAATAAATAAAATATTAGTTATTTGTCTTAAAGAACCATTTCAGGGCTCCAACTGGGACCTAGCTCCCATTGTGCTAGGTGCTATACAAGCCCATAGCAAAAGACAACATCTGCCTCGACATCCCACAGGGTGAAAACAGATATAACGCTAACTCTACTTTAACACCGCTTTAACACTTCTTATGCATGTTGCAGGGCTTCACCGATACAGTCCTGCAACATGCATAAGAAATGTTAAAGTGGAGGTAGCATTATGTCTGTTTTCACCTACAGTCTAAGTCAACAAGACAGGTAAAGAGCAGAATGAGAAACAGGCACAGAGGAGAAGTACTTTGCCACAGATCAGACAGCATTTTGTAGGCTGAGCCCCCAGTCAGATGCTTTCCTCATGTAGCAATATAGTCTGAAAATATTTTGTTTAGGAATTTAATTCTAGGGGATGCACAGTTTCCAGTACAAGAAGCAGCCATTTGAGGACCAGAAGATCACAAGAAATGTTTAGATTTGCTTCAAAATAGAAAACCTGCTGTACATTCAAACCCTACCATGAAGTCTGACATGATTTCAGTAATTTTTAGCAACAAAGTGTTGCTTTGGCCAGAGAAACCTGTCATGTTTTTCAGACAAAAGATATTATGACCGTTATTTGGAGCCTGAAAATTGAGCTGCTAATATAACTTTTTTTTTCAGTGTTTGCCTAATCTTTGCCTGCCACATTTGCTTTATTCTGTTTCTCTATGTTTAGAGAGAGTGTGTTTGCTGTGTTGGTCTCAAATGTAAGAGATAGAGACAGTGTAGTTCAGATATCTTTTACTGGCCCAATTTCTTTTGGTTGAGAGTACAAGCTTTTGCCCACACAAGGGAAGATGGACCAGTAAAAGATATTATCTGATCTACACTGTCTCCATCTGTATATCTAGGAAGTACTGTACGATTTGCCTGTTGCTAGTGTTTTCTTAGGCTTGGCCTTATTGATAATTTCTATAGCATCTTTGGTGCTCAAAGTGATTTACAGTCCTTTTCTAGTTCACTCTCATGACAATCCTGCAAGATTTCCAGTTGGAAGTTTTAATTTAATTGCTGAGTAGTTTCATGGTAATAGGAACAATGCCGTGGCCTTCTCTTTCCATTTGGAGACTCAAAAGCACTTTATAAACATTGAGTCACAGTTTAGTCTCTGGCAGTGAAGCAGGGGAGATATGACATCCCTGTTTTACAGATGGGGAAACCGAGGCACAGAGGGGGTGATTTGTCCAAGGCTGCCCAGGTGGAAATAGAGTCCAGGATCCCTGAATCCCAGTGCCCTGCTTTAATCATTAAGCTACACTGCCCTCCTGCCTGTACTATTACTGGGCCATTTTATATTCCTCAGACAGAATAAGTCCAAACTGACTCTGCTAAAATTGCCTGCAAATTCCATTTTGGGTTACTAGCATGATTATGCCCAAGTTGCAAGAGAACAGACTGCATTTTTGTCTTTTTCTCCTGTTATTTATTGACAAGTTTTGTCTGTTTCAGATGTCGGAACGGAAGATCCTCATTCTCTTTGGCAGCCAGACTGGAACAGCTCAAGATACAGCTGAGAGAATTGGCAGAGAAGCGAAGCGACACCACTTTCTGTGTCGAGTGAAGGCTCTGGACAGCTACAACGTGGTGAGATTTGAGTGATGAAGAAAGGGTTTCTTTCTCTTTATAGAATGTTTGGAAGGGATTTCTCATGTTCTGTGCCTTGGCTGGGTATTTGGGTGACATGGTATCCCCAGAACAACTTTGGTGGCACATATATTTCATGGTGGAGGAAAAGGGTTAAAACTGGGAAATCAATTTCATACGACTTTAGCTGTGTTGGATGAAATTGGCCACACAGCTATGTTTAGTGTGAGCTAGTTTCTGTTAGACGAGCATGACTTTGATTTGCCAGAATTAAGGCATGCACTGAGCAGAATGTGCTTAGATAAAACAAAGTCATTGGCGCCTTTCCCACAAGAAACAAAAGGGACCTGTTATCAGTGCTTTCAGAGGGTTGCACTGACAGGCACTGACAGAGTGAAACGTGATGCAGCTGAACTGGGTGGGCTCTGCTCCAGTTTAACTAGGGCCTACAGGGGGACCTGGGGTGACCAGCCTAGGCACTTCTCTTTTCTCTACTTTTGGGACCCCTACAGTAGCCCCCCATTTTCACCATGGGGTGGGGGCTCTACTCCCTCTCAAAGGGTCCCCAAACATGACCATCTATAAGGCCCTGCAGAGGTGCCCCCCAAATAGATGGGGCCACAGAGAAGGGGGAGGGCCCCCAGGGCCCCCGCATTTTATCTTTGCCCTTGGCCCTGCAAATTCTAAGGCTGGCCCTGAGTTTAACACCTACTACATGTGATCACACTGGAAGTGGGAGTGCTGGAACAACATGGGGTGCTTGATGTGTGTACCCAAAAGAAGTAGGGTGGTGTTTGCATGTCTGCCCCCAGAAGTCCATCTCTGGAGCTCTAGGAGCACTTATAGTGTGGCATACATGCAGTGCAGTGCCAGGATAGTATGCATACAGAACAAACTCCAGATCACATTGACAGTAGCAGTTGTGCAGGTTGCTGATTTAAAATGTGTATGTATGTGTTTTTGTATGAAGGCAAACCTGATCAATGAGCTGTTGGTGGTATTTGTGTGTGCAACTACAGGCCAGGGAGACCCTCCAGATAACATGAAGGTAGGATATGACTGTCTGCATCTTGTTTTTCTCTTTGAGCTATTCTGGTTGCCCTTTTGTGAGAGAGGTAGTGGAGACACTTCAATGTTCCTTAGACCTCTTTGGTTCCATGATCTCCTTTAGGGCAGGCAGATGTGTGGAGTCCACCACAAAATCCATTTCCTTGTGTGGGTTATGGACAGAGAAACATCCATGACTTGTGGTGTGACAGTTATGGAATCTGACCTAA
>QEPC01002020.1:2069063-2083850 GCA_003113815.1 Sphenodon punctatus
CCCCCTTGTTCTTTGATTCTCTCTCCTCTTTACTACCTCATTATTATGGCGTTTTCCCCCAGCTCAGTGAGAGTTTAGACCTAGCTAGGTAGTTAGTTACACATAACGTATCAATGACAGGCATGTATCTAATCACATTTCCCCCCCCCCCATAAAACCCACCTTCCAGTCAGTATTGGGGAATCCACAGACTCAGTAGGGAATTATAGTGCTTTGACTATATTGCTGCTTAGTGGTAAGAGTACAGAACTTGGTAGCAGCTTGCTAAACACTCCCTTGACTGACAGAAAAGGACTGTTGTACATGCACACCATACCTGTTTGGTTCCCTGTGCATATGAAATTAGCAACTGGAGCTAGATTGTTACTTGTTTTTTTTTGGCTCCTGCTGGAAATTGTATCAAATATTCAGTCATTCATCTAACCTGGGCACTTAGGCAAAGATCCACTTCTGCAAGAGTTCACAGAATGCAAAGTAATTATGCAGGGAGTTAATGATTGTGTGAACACTTGGGTGTTAGGTGTTAAGTGGCTCAACCCATATAATTGACACTCTTTCCCTTACCTGGAGGATAACATGTAATCAAAAGGACATACCCTTAGAAGTAGCCACCTCCTACTTTGCTTTAAACACTGTGCAGAGTTAAAGGGAGTCAAGGGATTATTACTTTGGAAAAAGTGTTTATGTGAGCAGTACCTAAGGGAGGGGGGAGAGAGGGCAAAATTGGATGGGGAGTGGGAGACTGTCCTGCAACCATCAGGGTGGAGTTTAAAGCACAGGTGATTTTGAGGAGAGCAACCTTTGGAATGGGACTCAAGCTTGGAATCATGATTTCTTGGCTGGTTTGATTTTAGAATTTCTGGAGGTTTGTATTCCGAAAGAACCTGCCTCCCACCTCTCTGTGCCAGATGGACTATGCTGTTTTGGGTCTTGGAGACTCCTCATATCCCAAGTAAGTGGTGTTCTCACAGTTCCTGTGCTGTGTTCCTGTTTTGTAGAACTTTCTGAGGGCTAGACCTGGTGTTTTGTTAAAGAGCATAGATATTTAGGTTCATCTAGCTTAACCTTCCCCATAACACAGGCCAGAGAGTTTAACTCTGTGATCCCCGCACTCCTGAATTTGCATTTCCATCAGCCATTGAGAGTTCTGTTGCTGCCCACTTTCTTCCTACTCAGCTCCCCAAACAGGTGCTTTCCTTCCAGTTACTTGGCTATGAGGACTTAGCCCAGCACACATGATGCATCTGGTACCCTCCAAATACTTATACCTCTCCAAACCTATTTTGGCCACTGCTTCCCTTCTCAGCCCCAGGAGCAGAGTTTCTCCTGTTCCAGCTATCTGTCTTCTCCAATTTTCTTGTGCAGGCATGGAGCAAAATGCCAGGAAAGAACATGGGAAGACAGGCATATCCAAAGAACATGGAAAGACAGGCATATCCTTCTTGGAAGAGTAGGGTACAGTAGAATGTGTTGTAGGCCTGTCTTCCTTAGGCCCTGACAGCTGGGTATGACTGGGCATAGATAGCTTCAGTCGGCTCTTATATCAACTGCCTAACAACTGAGATGTGCACGAGGAGCAAGCACATCCAGCAAGTACATCCTGCACTAGGGCCAAGGGCTTTCAGGCTGGTGTTTGCATTGGGATCTCTGGAAGTTGCCCTGGAAGAGAGGGTTTGGGGATGTCTCTCCCTGAAGAGCTGCTCCTGCCTCAATTCAATTCAATTCAGTTTTAATTATGTGTAGCCAATGGCCATAGCACTAAAAAATCTTGGGAATACAGACACAATATTTAGAATGTAGAGGTACACAATTTCAGTTGAATAGTATAAACAAACAATAATACTAGCCGCTTATTTACAGCCATAAAGATACTCCCACCGATAGATTAATCACTTTGAAATTTTAAAAACTTCTTCCTAAGATGAAATGCTGACAACAAAAATAACATAACAGCTTGTGCGACAGCTGACTTAGAATCAGATAGAAATCATGCCAATAATTCAGAGGACGTTCTACCAGACAAATTATCTAAATAGCCAGACAGAAGTTCAGATCTTAAGCTGTCATAAAGATTACAATAAAATAAAATGTGCCCAGCAGATTCAGCCTCTAAGCTGTCAAAAGGACACGTCCTATGGTAATAAGGGAGACCACTGCATCTTCCCTCCAAAACTCACGTGGGAAGCGCATTAAATCTAGCACACATGAAGAGAGAGATTCTTCTAGGAGAACATTGGGTTGTCAGATATCTAGCAATGGTTCCAAAATCTGGAACTATGTCACTATAACATTATTATTATACGCATTTATATAGTGCCAGCGATGTACCTGGTGCTTTACAAAAATTAAGATAGACACGGTCCCTGCCTGAGAGCTTACAATCTAAAGACGGGGAGGGGAGACAGGGAAGGGGGAACAGAGGGAGAGACAAGGGATGCGACATTCATGAGGATGCGAGAACTCAGGTACACGTTCTTGGCTTGGTTACAGTAAATTGGGAGTTTACAGAGTTTATAACATGCTAATGACGCAAAGGAAGAGACAGCTGCACAGTCCTCATGTCTATTCAAATCATCTATCCTTGCATAGATTTCTGTTTTGGCTGCTGCTAGTCCTTCTGAAAGCAGGTAGGGCATTGAAAAGCCCATTGAATTTAGTTTAGTCTCCACTTGTTTGCTCCAAGAGCTTGTATGGGTATCTTTTAATAGTCATGGAAATAGTTCTGAATTTTGCTGGTAGTTTAGGCGTAGCCATAAATGAATTGCCAGCTTCCAAACCTTATAGTTCCATGCGATTTGGCCCAACTCCAAACGTGCAGCTGCTGTAGGCACACCACGTGGAACGTTTAACAAGGCTCTAAAGAATTTTGATTGTAAAACATTTAAATTATAAGGGCGCTGGATAGCCCAGATTGCTGCGCTGTAGAAAAGTTGGGCTCGGGATTTGGCATCTAATACCCTTATGGCAGAAACCAGATGTCCTCCACCCTTCTGGCGAAAAAATCACAGAATTGCTGTGGAGCTGCTGAGTTAAAGTGACGATCCCACTTAAGGGAGGATTGAAACAGTAAGCCCAAATATTTATAATAGCTGACTTGTACGATATTATGTCCATTTATATGCCACTTGTTGGTTCTTCTCTCTTTGCCAAAGATCAGAACTTTGGTCTTTGAATAATTGATTTGTAGACTATTCAGCTCACAATACTCAGCCAGTGCTGTCAACTGTCTCTGGAGACCAAGTCTGGTCTGCGAGAGAATGACTGCATCGTCTGTGTAAAGCATGCATCCGACTGCCTGGGTTTCTAATTTAGGAGGGAAAAAAGTTTTGTTTGCCATTACAGAGATTAAGTCATTCACGAAAAAGTTGAACAGGGTAGGGGCCAAAACACAGTCCTGACGAACACCTGTATAAGTAGCGATGTGTTTTGATAACCGGCCTGTCTGGTTTAGTCTGACTGCAAGTGTAGTTTTAGAATGCAGAATTTTTAGCAAACAGAGAAGATGTTTGTCTATTGAGGTGTTTCCCAATTTAGCCCACAGAAGTTCTCTATCTATAAGATCGAAAGCTGCCTTTAGGTCCACAAAGACGCAAAAAGTCTCCTATTTAGTTTGACATATTTCTCAACTAGGTGAAACAGAGTCAAACAATGGTCTACCATGGAGCGACCCTTTTGAAAGCCTGCTTGTTCAGGAAAAATGATCTTATTTTCAGTGAGCCAAAAGATTAGTCGCTTCAGTAGATGTTTAGCATAGAGTTTGCTAATAATGCTTAAAAGGCTAATTGGCCTATAATTTCCAGGTGAAGCCCTTGGACCGCTTTTATAAATTGGAATCACTATTGCATCCCCCCACCCCTCAGGGACGCATCCTGACCTGTCAATATGTGTGAATAAAGCTGCCAAAAGCAGTATCCACCAATCAGGATGCTGTTTAAGTAATTCAACTGGAATAAAGTCGACACCTGGGCCTTATTGGGTTTGAGATCTGAAATTAGGGTTGCAGCTTCCAGTTCTGTAACTGGAGGCCAAGAATCCAGATCTTGGGCAATTGGGAGCAAAGTTTCCTGAGAAATTTTAAAGGGAAAAATAAATTGAAAATGTTTTTCCCAAGAATCTTTGGTGACAGGCAGGGTAAAGGCACTGCGTTCCCTGCACAGGGAACCATTTATTATTTTCCAAAATGCCTTAGAGTCCACGGTTTGAGCAGCAGAGACTAATGAGTCCCAAAGCCCAGAAGTATATGCCCTTTTCTTCTTCTGGACCAAGGCTCTATAATGTTTTTAAAGTTCAAACCATTCACTAGGTATCTTGGACAATACTCCTGCCCTGTAAAGATCATACATTTCAGCCATATCGCGTTTTGCATCTCTGCATTCCGAATCATGCCAAAGCTGAGAATTTTGTTTAATGGTCCTAACACCTAATGGTACAGTACTCTGTTTAGATAGATAGAACTGGAGAAACTTAATAAGAGAACTATATTCCTTAACCACTGAGCAGGAAGAGGAAGCAGCCATTATAGCCGATTTGAACCTAGTACAGTCCTATGCATTAAGTACATTGGTCAACAGATCTGACAGATCCTTGGTCCAGTTAACTTTAATTAATTGTTCGCCCAGGGATGACGCATCCTCAGGCAATGCATCAGGTAATTGGTTGTCATATATTGCCTTGAAATTAAGATGGACTATCAAAGGAAGGTGGTCACTGTACAATGCCAATTCAACACAAAATTTGCTTATAAATGGGACAAGATTAGTTGCTACCACTACATAATCAACCACGCTCACTCACTGATGGAAAATAAACGTGAATTCCCCTTCTGAATCTTCTGGTAAGGAACCATTCAGCACAAACAAGTCTGATCTAACAAGGAAATTGGCCATTGAAATGCCTGATGAATTGAGTCCTTAGAATGTCTAGTTAGTAGCCCTTGAATATTTCCCCATAACTTGAGATTACTATATGAGCACAAAGCTTCATTGTTCAGGCCCATACGAGCATTTAAATCATCGGCCTTCACTAGCTTTGCTAGGGGAAATTTGGACATAAGTTCCTCAATAAAGGACTCCAGTCGAGACCATAAGGACATCTTGAAGCTTCGGGCGTTAATGGGGGGAATATAAACTGAAACACAGGTAATAATCTGAAACCCCAATTTTAACACCAACCCGGTTGCTATTGGGGGAGAGTTGCTATACTGAATAATCTTGGCCTCCATGTCCTCTGAAACAAGGCAGGCCACACCACCACATGAATACCCTTTAGCTTGGTGTGAGACTGCAGAAATTGAGAAGGACATGTAGCCTGGGAATGCTATTGGCTCCTTACTCCAGGTTTCCTGGAGAAAAAGTATATCAAAGCCCCTCAAATAAGCAAAAAAGGAGGCATCTGGACCTCCAACCCGCAATATTCCATGAGCCATAGGCATGAGGGGGCGGCTAACAAATATTTATAAATAAATAAATAAATACTGATACAATGCTTGGGTCATGTCATGTGTTTCCTCAGCTGTTTCCTACCCCGTCTCTTCTATTATATTCTGACAATTCAGGGAGGGAGCTTTGTAAAGAATTACGAGCTATCCCCCCAGGTGCTAATGAATCCAGTACCCCTAAAGAGTCACCTGTATCTGCTTTAGCCACCAGAACAGAAGATATAAGAGCTATATCTTGTTTGGAGGCTAGATTTAATCCCCTGATGTCCTTGGAAATTGAAATAACAGGGAATAAGTGGGCAGAGACAGGTTCATCTAAGACTAGCTGGGCAGTTGGAACAATTGGGTCAGCTATGGATAACGCTGGCTGGATGATAGATGGAACTAAGGGCAGCCCGTTCACATCCAGCAAAGGTAAGACTCTAATGCAATAGCCAACAAACGCTGGTTTATTGGAATCGTATCTCTAGCCTTGGAGTTTGATGCTGGAGAATGAACATCATCTGGAAAGGGGACTAAAGATCGAGTATGTGCCAGAGTCTGATTTGTCCCTGAAGTTCATGTTTGGACTCTTGCCTGACGGTGAGCGGAAGCATTGGGAAACAGCGGGAAAGAGTTTAAAATGAATAAAACCTCACTAACAAGAATTCCCCATGAGTGTAAATCCACTAAGACTGGATTTTTATAATTAACAATCAGCCTTATTTGTGTGCCACAGGGTGGGAGCTTCTGAAAGGAAGTTATCTGCCATAATGGTATCCTTAAATTTAATAGTTTGTTTAGATGGACCTGAATTGCCTCTTTAGAGAATCAATAAGGTAAATAGCCATTTGAAAGGGGGAAAACCTTAAAGGCAATAGCCTTATGGTTAATCTTAAACTTAGAAGGATTGAAATTGTCAGCAGATTTAAGATGACTAGCTTTGGCAATACCTGCCTGGCTAATTTGTTTAGAGTTTTTATGTACCACAGGGCTCAAGCTTGGATCCCTATACGTCTGGGTGGGTTTGCCCTTGCCGTCAGCTAGGGGCTTGTCTTCCACTTTGGTCAAGCTAAAGGGAGGAATGTTACCATGTGGAGGATGGGAAGCAGGCAATTTAACTATTCCTTCCTTAGCATTAATTGTAAAATCTGTGAGAATTTTAATCTGATCTTTCTGTTGCTCCAAGGTGTTGGTAATGCCTAACAGTTGACTAATTAATTTCTTTATCAGATCTCCAATAAAATAGCATTGGTTAGCCAGCATTTCATATGAATTAAAATCAGAATTCATGGATTTAATGGAAATTTCATTAATGTCGGCCTCGTTAGCAGAATTAGGGAATTCAGATTGAGGGCCAAAATCTGTGACTTTAATAGACCCCTTATTGCTCTTAATAGAGCCTACCTGTCGGAAAGAGTCACCATTTACCTGCTCTATATTTGCAATAAAGGCATCAAGTTTGAGCTGTTTAGATGTTGATTGATGCTCAGTATGGTCAGAAAGACCTTGTCTGCCTCTTTTACGAGACATGTTTAAGACAAGGCCTAGAACAGCAAACAGCCACTGCCTACAGAAAAGAACAGAGCCTCGCCCTAAAAAGAAGACACCAAAATACCAGAAAGATCCTAAAGGCTCTCCTCCTGACCCAGCTCCACCCCAGAGGAATCCTAACCTTTCTCAAAATTAATTTGCAACGGATACATCCTTGGGGATAACACAATATTGAGCAAGTCCTTCCCGGTAACTCCCAGGAGCACTCCACCGCCTCACCCTCTTTACAAGGCCAGCTTAAACAAGGCTTAGATCCTGATACGAGGGTGCCTCGTTCTTTGCAGAGCTGGCTGTGGCAAAGCTTGGCTCCTGAAGCAAGGGAGCCTCGCTCTTTGCAGAGCTGACTGTGGCAAAGCTTGGCTCCTGAAGCAAGGATGCCTCGTTCTTTGCAGAGCTGGCTGTGGCAAAGCTTGGCTCCTGAAGCAAGGATGCCTCGCTCTTTGCAGAGCTGGCTGTGGCAAAGCTTAGTGAAGCAAGGATGCCTCGCTCTTTGCAGAGCTGGCTGTGGCAAAGCTTAGCTCCTGAAGCAAGGGAGCCTCGCTCTTTGCAGAGCTGGCTGTGGCAAAGCTTAGCTCCTGAAGCAAGGGAGCCTCGCTCTTTGCAGAGCTGGCTGTGGCAAAGCTTGGCTCCTAAAGCAAGGATGCCTCGTTCTTTGCAGAGCTGACTGTGGCGAAGCTTGGCTCCTGAAGCAAGGGAGCCTCATTCTTTGCAGAGCTGACTGTGGCGAAGCTTGGCTCCTGAAGCAAGGGAGCCTCGCTCTTTGCAGAGCTCTTTGTGGCGAAGCTTGGCTCCTGAAGCAAGGGAGCCTCGCTCTTTGCAGAGCTCTTTGTGGCGAAGCTTGGCTCCTGATGGATGAACCAGCCGTCGCCTAAGGTTGCGTGCACAAGGGCGCGATGGCCTTTGGCGCGCACTTATGGTGCGGCCGCAGGCGCTGGGCTTGCCTAAAAGCCCTGCAGCTGGAAGTGGAAGGGAAGGCTCCCTGGGAATTAGACAGCTCAGCTGGAGGCCATCAGTCAAAAATAAAATAAATTAAAACAAGGTCCACGGGGGGAAAAGCCCCTACTTGCTCTCCTCGTGGCTCGGGGGGTCCTTTAGCACAGTAAGCAGGCAGCAGCTTCAGCAAGGTCCCTGCCGCCCGAAGCTGTTTTCCCACACCCCTCCACACCTAACCTGCTCCTGGTTCTGATTGCCTTGGTTTGTTCTTGTCCCAGGTTAAATTTTATTGCGAAGAAACTGCATAAACGGCTGCTACAGCTGGGGGGCAGCCCCATCCTGCCTGTAACCTTGGGAGATGACCAGCATGATTTGGGGTAAGAAAGAGCTGCAGCGTGGAACCTTGCTAGAGCTAGGCGTTGTGAGCTCTGCACGCCCAGTTCTGAGAATGCCTGGGCAGGGGCACTCCCTGTCCTGACTCAAACTTGTTAAGACACCTAAATCCAGCACATCTTTGATAGTGACCTGAAAACCCAGTGTCCCTAGATATTCCACTTCTTTTCCCTTGGCTCTGCATTTGCACCTCAGTACTCGCCTGCTGAGCCCCCTGACTTTCCAGTCAGTTACCTGTTCCAATGCATGACAATTTGGCAGCCTCCTTGCTACTCTAGACCTGCATTCCTCCCACTTTCAGCTCCTTCAGGCCCTCACTCCTGACATGGTCAACCATTCCCTGACTGCTATTTCAAGCTGTGACAGTTCCTAAATTGAAATTGCCCTGTCATCCCCATCTCTCCTGTGTGTTAGTCCAATGAGAGCTATACTCGGGGAAGTCCACCACCTTCAATTTAATTATGGCCTAAGCTGCAGTTGAACTCATATTTGTGTGTAGTAAAATCTAAACCCAACACTTGAAATGGGTCATTTCTTTTCATTTAGCTTTTCTAACGGGAGGAGCCTTTGCTGTCCTGTGCAGAGTGCAATATAGACTAATAATCCAGTGTGCATACACAGCATGGCTGGATGCTAAGCTCAGCAACAGAAACTGCATCCTACTTCACTGTAGAAAGATCACGTTGTAAAGGGAGTCCAAAAAGAATCCTGGAGCCTTAGCATTTGCCAGGTTGCATTTGTCTTTGCTTCAGAGATCTTGCACTTCTTTGATAGCCTCAGCACTTGTCTCTGAAACATTGGGACTGGTTTGAGAATCCTCCCCAGAAGTGCTCTTGCTCTCCCACATTCATGTGCTCTCCAAAGCGAAAGGCAGAGCAGCCTTTATCTAGTCAAGCCTCTGGGGCTTTTGTAGATGTGCAGTGACATCTCTGTATGCCATACGTGGGCAGTGTAGGTGCGGCAGTATGGAAAAGGGCTGGGAGCTCTGCAGAGCTGACACCTGGCTTTTTTCAGCACCCCTTTGCCTGGAGGAACGTGACAATAGCATGGGCCTGTGAGATTTGGAGGAGCAATGGGAAGAGCATAGGAGGGAAATTAGCAGTCTTCCATCTAAAATGATAGAAGTGCTGGTGCTGTTTTGTGTTTATCTTCTGCAGGCCAGATGCAGAGATTGATCCATGGCTACAGAACTTGTGGGGAAAGATTCTAGCTTTGTATCCTCTTCCTCCTGGTCTTGGTATCATCAGTCCTGAAATCCTGTGAGTACAAAGGCTGAGACTGGACTGCAGCTCCCTAATCATTGGGAAGGAAAGCTGACTGGCTCCATGGGCTAGTGGAAAATGCTGTTTGCTGTAGTGCAGGGAGGTCTTTGTGTAGGAAGGAGCTATCAGACCATAGACAGGGAGGAGACTTGCAATCGCTGCTTTAGCTCATCTCTTCTGGTGCACATTTCAAATGGAAGGTCTTCCATGAGGAACCATTTAAAAGGGCCATATGAAGGCTGAGAGAATACAGCGTCTCCCTGTTTTAGAACACAGCCCTCAAGATTTGGATGGTGGCCTGAGTGAAAGATATTGTGAACCAGTATCCTAGCTAGTCAGCTGCCTAGAAAACTGGTTCCCCTTCTACTGAGGTGGACAAAGTTCCAACTCCACAGGTCCCCCTTCTGTAGAGCAGCGAAAACATTTTGCCTGCGTGTCCCCAATTGAGGCTTAAATAGAACTACATGACTCCAAGGCAGAAACAAAGACATGCAAAGTAAAGCAAGTATCATTTGGGATTGGAACCCCATTCAGGATCATGTGCTGTAGTTTGGGAAAGTGCCCCAGTTCCTCCGAGCCAAACCCTAATCTTACACCACTTGCATGTGCTGTCTGGTTTGCCTCTCTCCTAGTGTTCCATACTACCCAGTCCATATCCAGACTGCCTGAGGTTCACTACCCTTGGGAATACCGCTCTAAAACTGACATCAGTCTCTGACTGGGATGTTCTGCAATGTTCCCCAACCAGAATGGCAGATGTATTCTGGCTGGCTGGATTATACTGTCTGCTGGACTCCCTTTATACCTCTCTCTGCACTTGCTAAACTGACAGGGGAGCGCAGTGGCTTATGAGACACTCACACCCTTTCTCATTTGGGTGCTAGTCTATAACAACATGGTGTCTAGGAAGTGCTATGGGCTGCTTGCTAAACAGCCTGTGGTTGAAGAAGCTGTCATGTGACACAACTCTCCTCTGTTGCTCTCTTTTCTGCAGTTTGCCCCCAAAGTTCACTCTGCGCTTCCTGGACGAGAACTCCAGTGATCATGGCAGGAACCAGTTCCAGCAGGAGGATGTAGCCAGAGACATTCCCACAGAGCTGCACCCCTTTTCTGCCAGGGTGGTGTCCAACCAGAGGGTGACGGCAGAATCGCATTTTCAGGATGTCCGACTCATTGAGTTTGATGTTACTGGTTCTGGAATTGAGTGAGAAAACTTTAAACTTGTCTCCAGAGGCCTCTGCTTTACAGTGTCCACGTTCAGTCGCCTCAGTGTCCTTCCCTGGGCTGCAGTGGAGCAAGGCACTGCAGCTGCTGCTTTGCTCAGCGCTTTCCTCTTTGTGGCAGCAACTCGGTCACCTCAGTGTGAGAGAGTCTTGCTTCCCCCAGTGGCCTCCGTGAATGGGAGAGGCCCCGCTCCCAGTAAGAATCCCCCACTGGATTGCCACAAGAGAGGGTGTTTTCAGACAAGCACCTACTTCCCACCCACCCACTGTGCATGTTGCAGGGCAACATGTATAATGGGTGGGAGGTGGGTGGGGAGGTGCTTGTCTGAAAACACCCAGAGAAGAGTCCCTGGCCCAGCATGCTGCATGATCTCAATTTCTCTCCTTCCTCATCCTCTCCAGTGATGCACAAACCTCTTCAGTGCTCCCCATGAGAGCCCTCCCCCCACCTTCCCCCCGGCTCATTCCCATCCCATGTGCTGATTGCAAAGGAGACAGTCAAAGAGCAGGTGTTTGTGCAGGATGTGCTGAGGTGCTGTGTTCCTGCAGGTACAGTGCTGGAGACGTGGTGATGATCCAGCCCCAGAATGCCCCAGAGGACGTGCAGTTGTTTTGTCAGCTCCTGCGCCTGGATCCTGACAAACGATTTGTGCTGAGGCCCACAGAGTCTGGTAGGGCCTGATCTCCACTGTTGGTTCCGATCTCTGCTTGCTTTGCAGCCTACTGAACACCATCTGACAGCCCATCTATTTGCTTGCTGTGAGGTTGCTGCTGGAGGGAATCTCAGGCTCTCTAGGTTGGAGCTTTGTTCCAAGGCCATAACTCCAAGTCAAATAATGAGTCATTTCTGCACACTTACATCGCTTACATGCAGGGCCCCATGTATTCTGCAATTTCCCTCCCTACACTCTGCAACCACAAAAGCCAAATTCTGCAATCAGAATAAATTATGCAAATTAACCAAATCCTATAAACTATGCGTTTTTTTAATGCAAATGAGTTTTCCAGCATGTCATTGCATCAATTTTGGACATCTCATGTCTTTAAAAAAAATACAAACTACCACATAGACCTTTCAGCATAATTATTCTGCTCTCCAGTGGGGGGGATCATGGGCTACTTTTCTTTGTCTGTTGTGGTAGGAGGCCCCAGAATATCGGCTGTCAGCTGACAGTGCAGGCATTGCATTGGCTGGCTTCTATTGCCAGATTCCCTTGGCTAGTTCACTGTGCTGCCCACACAGGCTGTAGTTCTCTTGTACCAGAGGCAATTTCTGTGACAATTTAGTAAACTGCTAAATTCTGTGAAAATGGCTGTGATCACAGCAGTGCACAATCCCTGGAGCTCCGCTTGAAAATAAGCGGGTGTTACTAGGAGCTAGACCTATCAGCTCTTGTGGGCTGTGCTTGAATAAGAGCATGAGAAGGGGACCAGGGTGTTAGGAGGAGATGGGAGTAATGAGGGAGGGTACTAGAAAGATTAGTGTCGTGGAGACTGGGGGAGCAGGCTGCATGTTGGCCTGGATGTGGGTTTGCATGGGGGGAAAGAAGGAGGACAGGTGAGCCTAGGGAAAGCCCAGCCTGGAATGCGGTTGTGGGGGAAGGGGGTGGGAAAGAAGTGGGGAAGGACAGTCCCACTCGCAGGAAGCTCTGTGTGCATCTGCTGCTGGTTTTTCTAAACGTCAGATTGCGGGGGTGGAGGGTGACAAAGCAGCTGTGAAGCCCAGGCATCCTTTGTCCCATCCAGCGAGGAGAGAGGCCCTGCCTGACCTTTGCTTTGCTCTCCCCTCCCAGACACAGCCCTTCCTGCCCGCTTGCCACAGCCGTGCACCATCGAGCACCTGGTGAGCTGCTACCTCGATATCTCCTGCGTTCCCCGACGCTCCTTCTTTGAACTCTTGTCCTATTTCTCTCCCAATGAACTGGAGCGGGAAAAACTACAGGAATTCAGCTCTACCCAGGGCCAAGAAGAGCTCTATGCCTACTGTAACCGGCCCCGCCGGACCACCCTGGAGGTAGGGAAGAGTGGGTAGGCCTGAGGTTTGTCTCACACAACTGGGCTGTCTTACTTGGGAGAGTAGGTTCTGCAGAAACAGCAGGAGCAGGTTTTGCTCGTGTGCCTCTGAGGCAACCTCAGAACAAACAGTAGGGTCCCAATCATCTCTGTGTCCTTCAGTGCTGAGAGCATGTGTCCTGTGCAGAAAGGTCTCTGGATGCCAGGCTGCTTCCTGTCACATGAAAAATGGTATGAAGGAGGCAAGGGCAGTAAATGAAGATGTGGCTGAGTATAGCCATGTGTGTGTACCCTTCTAGTCTCCTAGATATGACAGTATGTTGCTATGCTTTCACAAGGCTTTCCAGTAGGTGTGTGGGGTGACTGGGCAGAGCAGAGTTGGTGGCTGGTCTCTGTCCACAGCGGGTGTGACATGTTTGCCCTCTGTCGCTCCCAGCAAAGGAAAGCTTAGTAAAGGGCAGCTCCTGCCATACACGAAAGCTGCTTCTCTCCAGAGTAGTATCCCCAAGGGAGGCTTGGATTGCTTCTCACCTGGAGTGTTTCCTTGTCCCTCATCTGTCTTCCTTCCCAGGTCCTCTGTGATTTCCCTCACACGACGTGTGCTATTCCATACGACTATCTGCTAGACCTCATACCGTGGATCAGACCTCGTGCTTTCTCCATCACCTCTTCAATGCTGGTAAGGCTGTTGGGTGTTCTCATTCTTGCAGTATAACTTGCTGCGATGCTTGGATGGAAAGCACAAGGCAGTGCTGCACTTGAGGGCATTGGACAAAATCCCCCTGTCACTTTCTGGTGAGGAAGGAGCACTAATTCTGCCCATGTACCATGTATCCTGCCACAGTCAGCTTGTGCTTCTACTGTCACCTCTGTCCTGGTCAAATTCTAACCTGTTTCAATTGTAGCTGCCCTGTTAGTCTCACAGGTAAGGACAAGAAACAAAGGGCTGGGCTCCGGGGGCTACTTCAGAGAGATTGGTTTGTGGATTGTGGCCAAAGTAGTTAAAATGATGCTTTTTATTGGATCAGCTTCTGTTGGTGAGTGTCTAGCTGGGATGCTTGCACATGCTTGCCAGCAGAAAATGGTTAATAAAAGGTATCATTTTAACAACTTTGGCTGCAGTCCTGAAGTCACCTGCTCTGGAGTAATCTTATTGGCTTCAGTGGAACTGCTCCGGGGCACGTATTCCCAGAATCCAGGCCAAACAGACCCCTGACATCCTGCTTTGCAGTCACTAATGCTCACTTATTCACAAACAACAGTTCATAGTCTGAGAAACAGCAAACATAAATACAGTAAAGGCTTCTACTGTGAGGAGCCCCTGACTGGACTCTCTGCTCACTTCTTGGGAAGGTGAGCCCATTCCCTAGTAGTCTCTCTGCCTCCTGGCATCTTCTCGTCACCTGATGTGACCTCCCTGGCCGGCCAGACCCAGGGCAGCCCTGTATGTAACAGGGAGTAGACCTGCCTTCTGCTTCCCTTCTCTTGGCACAAGCCCTGAGACCCACTTACAGCTCATGCATGCCTCTCCAGTTGGTCCTCTCTTGCAGCTTCCTGCTACACCCAGCACTCAGGCTACTCTAGTAGGCTCATTAGGTAATTCTCTTGTCCAGTTTTGTGGGATGTTCTTGGAGCGGTTAGAACCACGTCTTGTGAATTGGATCCATGCCTGTTCTGACTGGTCAAGGCCAGCTGGGAGATGTTGGGGCCGTTGCTGGCTGGGGTGGACAATGGCTCCCTTCAGGAGGGCAGAGTTTCAGGGTGTCTTACGGAGGCTGTGGTGCAACCTCTGCTCAAGAAGCCATCTTTTGACATTGACTGCCTTGCCAGCTATTGGCCTGTCACCTTTTTAGGGAAGGTTATTGAATGGGTGGTGGCTCAGCAGCTTCAGGAGCATCTAGACTGCATTCGTTTTCTTGACCCCTCACAGTCTGGTTTGCGCCTTGTTATGGCACTGAGACTGCACTTGTGGCCTTGGTTTATGACCTTCGCC
>QEPC01002020.1:2086638-2109456 GCA_003113815.1 Sphenodon punctatus
ACACAATTAAGGAACAGCCTTGAAGGAATGCACCCTTTCTGCTAACGCACAGCTGCCTTCTCACACAACATTCCTACCACTCAGGATTAGTTTAGCAAAGTGAAGACTAAGGGGAGAATTGATACCAGAATTCCAATATCTAGATTATTGAATATTAAGGCGTCATTCCTTGCACCCAGGCCGGCCCAGGCCCCCCCAACCCGGCTGGCCAGGTGCCCCCCCCCAGCCAGGCGGCCAGCAGAGGCCTAACCAGCCCACCACCACCACCTGGCCCTTACCCTCAGTGCCACCCAGGCTGCCGCTCTCCTCCTGCGTCGGCTGCTGCTCTCCCCCTTCTCCTCCTCCTCCGCTGCCGCCTGGCTCCGCTGCGCCCGGCCCCTCAGCTGCTGCTGCTGCACACAGACATGCTGCTCTTGCCTGTGCTGCACGAGCCTGCGTGCTCTCCCTCCCGGAAGTTGCTTTTATGTGGCCTGAGGCCCCCCCCGGTCCCGACCCACGGGACTCGGTACCCACTTTTTTTTTTTTTAAAATAAAAATTTAAATTATTTTTTTTTTAAACCAAACAGCGGTGGGACTGGCCCTCCCTACTGGCCTGGTCCACCAGGAATCTTCCTGGTGGGTTGAATGGCTAATCCACCCCTGAATTTGTGTAAGGCCCTGGTCCTGAACCACTGGCCTCAAGGATGTTGGAGAGCCAGCCTTTCTGCTGGCACCCCCACCCCCGGCCTATTTCCCTTCTCTCTCCTCCCCATGTTCCCTCCCAGTCTGTTTGACCCCACCTTTTGCCTGTCTCTCTTCCCCCCTGGCCCTGCCTCCCAGCTTCTTGATTGGGTACTAACAATATATAAGGTGTAATGGTACCACCCAGAAGCTGGGCAGAACAACTCGCTTCCTTCCTCCATTCTGCTTTTGTTTCTGTGCCTCCCTAGTTGTAGTCTCTGTGTCTCCCTGGCTTGCTCTAGTCCTGGTTCCTTGTCCTCCTTGTGTTCCTTGCCCTTAGCCCTTGCACCCTTGGTCTCTAGCCCCATATTTCCCCTGGCTCCTGTATCCTTCCATGCTCTTCGCTTCCTACCCTCAGGACCTCACCCTCCCTGACACCCAGGCATTCCATGATGAGCCTTTCTCGCCTTGCAAGTGGCTGAGAGATCTCCCCTGACCTTGTTCCTACCCTCCTCTCTCTAGTGGTCAGTGCTGTCCATTCCCTGCTCTAGCCCTTCCCATTGCCTCTTTGTGCTCTGACCCCTATCTCTTCCCCCCACCCCCCAGTGACAATTTGCCAGTTTTATTTAATTTAATTTATTTATATAAAGTTTTAATTTATTTATTCAAATGTATACCCCTCCCTTCCCTTAGGGCTCAGGGTGGCTTTACAGTATATAAAAGCATATTAAAAAACCCGTAAAAACCGTGTGCCTACCTGACGAATGCCTGGCCAAACAGAGAGGTCTTACAATACTAATGGAAGACATGCAGGGACGAGCTTCCCCCATCACTCCCTTCCATTCAATTAGCTGGTGATAACTCCCTAGGGGAGCAGCTTTGTGCCTGGTATTTTGTTTTCTATGTATTTATTTATTTATTTATTTAACATTATTTATTTATTTATTTGCACAATTGATAACCTGCACCCTCCTGCCAATAGCAGCTCGGGTTGGCTAACAATTTACAAAATTAAAAATATATAAAATACAAAAATATCAATAATGACAGATACAAAAAAATATAAAATACCATTAAAAATTCACATGGTAGAGCACTAAAAAAACCCAAACAAAAACCCCTTCCCTCCGTAACCCTCAACCCTCACGCATTTCCCTCACCGAAAGCCAAGTCTTGCATTGATGTCGTAAGGGGGGGCGATCCGGGGCCACACGGATCTCTGGTGGAGGGGAGTTCCACGGCCTTGGCGTGGCCACCGAGAACGCTCTCTCTATAGTCACCCCTCGAGGTACCCGGGGGCTTCGAGAAAGGCGCTCCGGCTGACTGCAGGGGTTGTTCCAGAGCCCGAGGAGTGAGGTGTTCCTGCAGGTAGGCAGAGCCTGGCTCTTTAGGGCTTTATAGGCAAACACCACGCCTTGAATCAGGCCCGGAAGACTCTAGGCAGCCAGTGCAGAGAATGGAGCACTGGTGTCGTGCTCACGGCGACCCATCTCTGTAAGGAGACGGGCCGCCATGTTCTGCACCAGCTGCAGTCTCCGAACTGTCACCATGGGTAGCCCCACATAGAGTGCGTTACAATAGTCCAGTCGTGAGGTGATGAAAGCCTTCTCCGGAGACTCAGGGCAGCTTACAACATCAACATTAGAAAATCAAAAATATAAAATACATTAAAATCCCTTGAAACCCCATCATCCCACCCACCAGTCCTTCTCCCCAAACCAATTTACCCAGTTCCACCTATTCCTGCCTGATAAATGCCTGGCCAAACAAAAAGGTCTTGCATCTCCTGGAAGACAAACAGGCTCGGGCTTAGACAGGCCTCCAAGGGGAGGGAGTTCCATAACTGTGGGGCAGCAACCAAAAATGCCCCCCTGTGCGCCCTCATTGTAACAACTTCATGGACAGTTGGACTCGCAAGGGGGTGCCCTTGGCTGACCTCAGAGGCCATGATGGGACATAGGGGGAAGAGGCAGTCTTTCAGATACCTCGGGCCCAAGCTGTTCAGGGCTTTGTAGGTTAAAACCAGCACCTTGAATTGTGCCCGGAGAACTATCGGCAGCCAGTGCAGCACCGGTACAATGTGCTCCTGGTGACCTGTCCCTGACAGAAGGGGGCCGCTGCATTCTACACCAGCTGCAGCTTCCAAACAATCTTCAAGGGCAGCCCCACGTAGAGCGCGTTGCAGTAGTCTAGCCTCAAGGTTACGAAGGCATGGATGATGGTGGTGGCCAGATACGAATCTGATAGAAAAGGTCTCAGCCTTCTCACCAGATGAAGTTGGTAAAAAGCGCTCCTGGCCACCACCACAACCTGACAATCCAGGTGCAGCAGTGGATCCAAGAGCACCCCAAGGCTGTGAACCTGAGTGACCAAGGGAGGCCGGACCCCATCAATGACAGGGGTTTCCACCTCACCCAGGCCACAAGATCGGTCAACCACCATTGCCTTGGTCTTGTCTGGATTCAGTCTGTTTGATTTTCTTTCTGCCCACAGGCTCATCCTGACAGAATCCAGATCCTCCTAGCAGTGGTGCAGTATAAAACAGTCCTTGTTAAACCCCGGCGTGGCCTCTGCTCTACATGGCTGGCATCCCTCAATCCTCAGCATGGTAAATGTGGTTACATTGTGTGAAAGGGAAACCACCGACAGCCACCACAGTTCTGAGACCTTGGAGCCCAGCTCTTCTAGGCTAGTTCTGGGTGTGGGCATTGCTGGAAAGGATCGTTGAACAGATTACCTTGGCAAGAAGCAAACTGGTTCTGAAGTCTGCAGCAGACTTCCATCCTACCTCCCCACCCCTAGTCTTTCCCACCGCACTCTCTGAACAGCGACTCCGGTTTAATTCTCACTGCCCACTTCTTAAATGCTTTGCCTCCCCGTGTCTCTTGCAAGAGATACCCCCTTTTCCAAAGCCAGAGCTGTCTGCTACACTTCTTCCTTTACCGCTTCCCTGCCAAGGCAAAGCATCTGGTCCTGAGCACCATTCTCATAACAAATACCTGATTCCAGTTGCTGAAGCCTCCTGAGTTCTGTCCTCTCACTCACTGTGAGCGCTTGCTTTTTGCTACTGAAACCATCTCTGTAGCAGGGCATGCACCTCGAAACCAGCCCAGTGGGGCCCAAATGTTCCTTTGTCGCTTTCAGGGCAGATCGGGCATGCTCTCTGGCCAAGCTGGATGGGCTTGGCTTCCCATCAGCAGGAGCCCTGCCCCCATGAAGTGTTGTGATGTCACAGCACTCCATGAGGGCAGGGCTATGTTGGAAAAGGTTGGGAGAAACCATAATCTTGTCCCTTTTTGACAGGTTGCTGTGATGTCATGGTGCTTTGGGGGTGGGAGGGTGGGGTGCTACATTGGAAAAGGAGCAGGATAAAAGTGGCCCCCAACCCCTTTCCAGTGTGGCCGTGCCCACACATAGTGCTGTGAGACCATGGTGCAATGTGGGGACAAGGCACACATTTGACCTGGTCAATGCAGTTAGGTTCAGGCTGAGGTTTTCAGCCAAGGAGGGCTCTGTGCTGTACCCAGTCCCAGCAATGGGCTGGTTCCAGTTTCCCGATGCCCTCCAGCATTGCAAAAGTTAACAGGGCTGTTCTGGCTCTGCACACAAACCGGGCAAGATTATATTTCTTCAAACACAGCAACTTCAGCAAGTCAGTTTGTCTATTTACAGTGGGCTCTTTCCATCTCCTGGGATCTAGCTGGGATCCCTTCTGCTTGGGGAGTAGAAAGACATTTCTGCCTCAGGTGGCTGTGTTGAACTGAACGCTGTGATTCCTGGCAATTCTACCATCTTGGGACTCAGCCCATCTCCCAAGCTAAGCAGGACTGGGCCTGTTTCCAGCACTGGAATGGGGCCCTATCCTCCGCACAGATATGACAGCTATTCAGAATGGAAGCAGAGCAGTTTCTCTGCTGTGTTGCAGGTGGAGACCTTTATTCTCTTCCACTGTCGTCGTCCCCCCCCCCCCTTTCTCATTCTGGCCGTGTTGTAGCTCACAGCCTGCTTGTTCTGCAACAGAAGGCATCTCCATAATTTACTCCAGCTCTTTGCAGAACTTGAGAGCTGCAATCAAGGGTGATGGAAAAACGCCTGAGACACACACCGGACGGAAGCTGCAGTTCTCCAGGCCTTGGCTGTGCCCCTCATGTCAAAGGGTCCACAACATCCAGTTGGTTGCTTTGTGCTGCCATTTCTTACCTGATTTGTAGCCACATCTAGTTACAGTCCAGTGCTTTCCAGGTTTCTGTCTCTAGAACAGAATGGTTGGAGGTTTCAGAGAGTTTTCCTGTAGGTCAGCAGCTGTCAGATTCAAGCTGCTGTTTGCAGTGTACCTGCAGCAGCTGACTTGAACAACTTCTTTTACAGGGGACGTATGGGTGCCTCTCTGGGTCAAGAGAGGAGGAATGAAGTTTCCTACAGACCTGGATACCCCTGTGGTCATGATTGGCCCTGGTACTGGAGTAGCCCCTTTCCGGGCAGCGATACAGGAGCGAGTTGCACAAGGCAGAAAAGGTGCTGTATTTACTTGGTGTGTGTACTTTAAAAGTGTTGGGGCCCCCGTAGCTGCTGATGTGCTTATGCATAGTGCGGGGGATGGGAATATAGCTTGGGCAGATTCATGGGACGGTGGGACCTTTGTAAATCTTGTGTGTGTGTGTGTGTGTTTTTGTGTGAGAGAGAGAGAGAGAGTGAGAGTGAGAGAGATATCGATCTCCCCTGTCCATGGATCTCGGAGCTCGAGTGAGGTGTTCAGGCACTTGGAGCATCTCAAAGGGAGATACTTGTAGGTTATTCACAAGCCATATTTAAACACCTACCAGGGAAGCGGCAAAACCTACACTGAAGTCATTGCTGCCCAAGTCTACAGATGGGATGCAAATGAGCAGAATGACAAATAATGACAGAGCAGTCAGGGTTGATTGGTATGGCGGACTCACTGAAAAAGTCTGCCTTTGATCCTGTATTCAGCTATATGTATTATACATCCAGGAAGAAAGAGTGCAGGCCATTCTTACAAGATGAGGGACTGTATGCTGGAAAGCAGTGACTGAAAGGGACATGGGGCTATAGCAGAGACCCAGTGGACCTGGGGTGACAATGCAGCTGCGACAGGTTCCATACTGTGGGTCAGGACCCCAGGTGGAATTATGCCATTTGAAGATGGAGTCACAGTCTCGATAGATATTGGATGCACTTGGAATGTCTTCATTGCTTCCAGGGTCAGGGAATTCTAAGTCTTAAGTGGGGTCAGACAGGAAAGGTTTTGGGAACAATTGAACTAACAGCTGTCTCAATCCTGGGAGCCAGCCCCTGCAGTGCAATGTGTGTCTGTTTAGAGGGACCATCACTAGTGCTCACCAAAAGCTTGACCTCTGGAGCTTGTTTGTGTTTCAGCCCCTGAGGCATTATGTGCTTCATTCTAATGTTGTTTTCCTCTTGCTTTGCAGGGAACTATCTATTTTTTGGCTGCCGCCAAAAATCCAAAGATTTCTACTGTCAGGCGGAGTGGGAGGAGTTGGTGAAAAAGGGATTCCTGACTCTCTTCACAGCCTTTTCCAGGGACCAGGTGAGCAAAACTGCCAGGACTGGTCAATGGGTGTGGGCAAGCTGGCAGGTCAACTTGACAGGTGTCCTGTGATGGGAGCTGTAGTAATGGGCTGGGCCCCCGTGGGACTGGCTGAGCTATGGGTCAGGGAGTGCAGAGAACTCTCAATATATGCAGCACCAGAATGGAGTACCACTGGATTAAATTAAAGGTTAGGGGCCCATGTAGCTGAGACCCAATTTAAAGAAAATTATAGCACAAAAAGAGGAATTGCGATGCATTTGATTGTCCTCAGGAAGTCCCCATAGCATATCCCCATTCGCATTGCGGGTGGGGCCTGCAAATCACAGCTTTTATATCATACACAATACATAATAATTGAGAAACTGTGCCCCTTCTTGAACATACTTTGGTATCTAATGCGAACTCTTACCTGCTTCTTTGTGATGTTCTCTACATCTTCCTGATCCAATTCTTGTCTTACATACTAGGCACCCTAACGCTAACAGACCATGGAGAGTTCCCAGCACCACTGAGCAAAACAATGTTACTTTTCTGTTTGCAGATTTTATATCTGTCTCTGCAAAGAGCTGATATTATGACAGTTTGGCTGAAGCAAGGAGCATGCTGGGGAATCCTATACTCAAACTAGTAGTTGATTTAACAGCGACAGGGCCAGCCCCAGGCATGTGCCACATGTGCGGCTGCACATGGCCCCGCAGCCAGCTGGGACCCCATGCTTGCCTGGCTGGGCAGCAGGCTGCAGCCAGCTTCTCCCCCAATAAGTTCTTCTGCCTCCCCTCCCTGGCTCCAGTCCCCATCCCTCACCTGCTTCTGCCTCCTAGTAGCTCTGCAGCAGGGACACCTGGATACTGATCGGACTGGGAGATAAGGCTGTTTGTTTACAAACAACTCCTCCCCATGTGAGTGATCAGAAGGTTATTACCTTGTAAAGAAGGTTCTTTGAGATGGCTCCCAACATTCTCACAACTGGGTTGTGCATGCTCACCCTATTCAAATAATAGACCACATGATAGTCTCGAGCTCCTCTAGTATAAAAAGCACTGACTCTCCCTCTCAGAATGACAGTTGGAAGGGTCTTCCAACCCTTTCTAGGAATATAAGAAAACAATTCCATGCGGGGCTGGAAGGGTGGGTGTTGCGAGAATGTTCAGAGCCATCTCAAAGAACATTGTTTACAAGGTAGCAACCTTCTGTTCTTCTTCGAGTGGCTCCTCACAGGCCATTTTTACATGGCTCCGCTGGGTGGGGATCCATGGGCGGGGCATGCACACGGCCTCACCCCCCACTCATCCACACCTACGGAGTAACCGCCGTTTCTCCCGGTTGCTCGGTGCGTGGGGACGAGTGGAGGGTGAGTGGGGATGCATGTTAGGTGGGCGTGCACGCACCCCCACTCACCATGGGCGCGTGCACTGTGGTGTTCACATGAGACTCCCCCACCCAGGAACACGCAGAAATCTGCGTGTTCATGGGTGGGAGAGGCCCATATAAAAAGGGCCACATTCTCACACCTGTCTTACTTATATTACCTTAGGTAGGAATTTAGGATGTATGCAAATTAGGCCCCGCACCAAGACTTCGCACATGGCCTCACAAACCCTGGGGCCAGCCCTGAACAGCAATTTGGGATACTGCAGGCCTTGATAACCTAGTCAACTTCGCATGCTGCTCTCTATGCGTAAATGCCAGAGACATGACAGAAACATGGGATCAGTCCCTTTACATGATGTAGTTCTGATCAACCTGGCTACTGCAAGAATGGTTCCAGGTAGTTTCCATCTCACCCCTCTCCTTTCAAGCATCTTGAAACTTTCCGAGTCTTATCTGTGGTTGCCATGTCAGGAGAACCAGGGAAGGAGTGAAGCTGCTAGACTCCGAGTCAGTAGGAGCTCTGTGCCTGCCCCAGAGGCTCACCACAGAGGCTCTTCCTGCCCAAGGCAAAACACTTTCCTTCCCCACAAGGCAGAACGTTACTGCAGCGCTAGGGAGATTTATTTGGAGAGGAGGTAGGGGATCGTCGGTCTCCCTTGTGCTGTGTGCAATGCATACACTTTGTGAAGGTCTGTGGGGACCTTCTTTTCTTCTGCTGTGACCTTGGTGAAACAGAGTGAGCAGACTTGACCTCTTGCCAGGAGAGGTCAGTGCATCCCTGCCTCTAGTGGCATTGCCATGTCTTACAGGACTAGTTGCTGTCTCTTTAGTTATACAAACCTGCAGCCTTGCTCAGCTTCACAGCACACGTCACATTCCTCTTGAGACTCATCTCAGCCTCTTGAGGAATTTGCAGGAGAGCACGGTGGCCTGGCCTTGGAAGTGGGGGAGACCTGCTTAGATCTACCTGATCAAAATGGTAAAAATAGCAACTCCTGAGAGTGGCAGCGTTCTGAAATACATTGTTTATACAGGCTGTGGGGCAGCCAAATCCTGCTGTCTAGTGCTCTCCATTCCCTTGGAGAAGGCTAACCTTCCAGACCATTCTAGGTCAGGCTGGAGGACTCTGACGTTCCAGAAGAGACTTGAATGTGTTTGTTAGAGGGATGGGAATTTCCAGGTCAGCAGTCTGTACTAGCTATGCACGTGCCCCAAGCGTGGGGAAATGGGGAACAGAAGTTACCCAAGCTTGAGGCAAAGTAGGAAGGATGTGCTGGTTCCAGGATTACCCAGGACTGATTCTTGTTCTGTCAGCTCCATCTAGAATCATAGAGATGGAGGGGACCTTGAATGTCATTTAGTCCAACCCCCTACTTGGATGCAGGCTGTAGTAGTGATGGGGGACTTCAAATACCCTGATATCTGTTGGAAGGCAAACTCTGTTAAGCAAGGAATGTCCAGTAAATTCTTGACTTAATGCGGGCTAGATGATAATACCATTAGGTAGATTTACAGCTGGTTAAAGAACCATAGTGAAAGGAGCGCTCATCAGTGGCTCCTCATCAGTCTGGAGGGAGGTGTTGAGCAGGGTGCCACAGAGCTCTGTCCTGGATCTGGTACTGTTCAATATCATTATTAATGACCTGGATGAGGGAGTAGAAGGAATGCTTATTAAATTTCCAAGAGGAGCTGCAGCAGCAAACACATGATTGGGTTTCTCTGGGAGGAGAGTGGGAGCTGCTTTTCCATCCCCTCCACTCCAATGGCATTGGTAACAGACCAGTCCTTGTTCTCGACAGAGTTGGAAGAGGAGGATGAGGAGTTCAGACACATCCTACTCCAGGCTACTCAGAAAATTCAAAGCTCAGTGTCCTCCAGTACTGGGACCCTACAGAGTATTTGCCATGGCCTTGTAGAGCTCTAGAGAAATCTAGCTCATGAGAGCTCTCTAATAAATACAGACTCTCTTGATCAGAGATGGGAAGGGATAAGGACTCATTCTTTTTTGTTTGCCTCCACTGTCCATACCTCTTTCCCCAGGAAATGGAAATTGATTTTGGCTTAGGGCTACCTGACTGGCTTATTGCTTGCTCACTATTCTTTTGGCACATTCAGGTTTAGACATTGTAAATCTCTTGGCTGCATGAGAATCATTCGCCGACCTACATCGCCAGGTAGTACTGAGTAATTTAAGGGCTTACTTAGAATCCTGGTTCCTTGGGCAAAACGACTGTCAGCACTTACCAAATGACTGTTAATGAGGATAACAAGCTGTGTGTGGCTGGTTGTGTCAGTGCCTGGGACACACTCGCTTGCCTTCAACAGTTTTTTTGGCCTGAGTCTGATAAATTCAACTGTGGGTCTCAGACATTAACCTTAGCAAACTGGAGACCTTGTTACCTAATATGGATGCTTCATGAAAAGAATTGCTATAATTGCCTTATCTTGCTAGGCTGACCTTAATGACTTACCTACCATAGGAAGGGTAGAGCAATTATAGGGAAACTCCTAACCACCCCATGCAGCCCCCATCCTTTGAGCATGCCGTGTGGATGAAATCTTTGCAGAATAAAGTTGCAAAAATAGTCTGCCATGCCTCCTGTGCAGATTAGGATTTTTCTGACACTAGCTAAGGCTGTTTGCCTGCATGCCGATTTTTGCATGAGATTGTATCTCATGTGAAATTAGCGATAACAAGAGATTCCTGCTGGGCTGCATGCCCACATTATTTTATTTCATTTGTTTGCTTTCCCGGACAAAGTCACATAACCTTGAGGGATCTGTTATTGGAATGAATTGATCCATTCTCATGTTAAACAATCTACTAGGTAATTTCATAATGTGACTCTGGGTTTACCTTCCCATCCTCCCCCAAGTATCCCACTGCAGGCTGCGTGTAGTCAGGTGACAGCCTGCCTGCCTGCCTCTCCGGGAACAGGTTGCCCATATGTTTAATGGATGCTTTTAATTTTTGACAAGGCACTTCAGCCACACAAAAGGATTTGTGATGCAACAGCAGAAGGAGGAGGAATATTCAGTGTCCCCATCTCCAGACCAGGAGGGGAGGGGTTGCTGCTGTTAAGGTTAGCAGGCACTTTCCTTTCTAGAGCCCCATGGGCCCCTCTCCATCCAGCCCTTACAAGCCGTGGGTTTCATTATTGTTAATTTCACTGCATGCACACATTCCAATTTAATGTTAAATAAGACTCCTGTTCCTGTCGGTGCTGGATTTCCCTACCCTGTGTTCCGTGATGAAACTCATGGAAATGTCCCTACTGAATGGGAAAAGGTGCATGCACACATTACTAGATCTCATGTAAGATACAAAATAACATGAAGTTGTGTAACGTGGGGAATTTGAGGGGAATTTCATGGGGATAGTGAAAGGCTCATCCCTGAGGCAACCAGGCTCATCCCTGAGGCAACCCCTCCCCCCTGCCAGATTTCAAGTCCTTGGGAGGCATTAGAGTATTTCACAAAAGCTGTGGAATAGCTTTGTGGCCAACTCAATGTGTTTTCCCCCAATCACATTATCTGAAAAGGGTTAGATAATTTTTTCTCAAAATATATAGAAAAAGTGCAATCCAAGGTTGATCTGAGATGTGAAAGATGTCAGCCCAAATAGTTAAAACTGAGCAAAGTTACAAGCAATTGAGAATAGAGACTGCAATCCAGAAACCAATTACTTTGGAGTAGCCCCATTGAAGCGCACAGAGAGAGTAAGTGGGGAGAGTCATTGCTACTGCTGTGCCTATAATCAAGCCCATACTATGAAGACTGCCTCCGCCCACCACTTTTGGCAACCGGTTCCAGTGGTAAAACTAGTCCTACTTTATTTCTGACTTTGAATTCATCTAGCTTTAACTTGTTATTCCTCCCTGTGCTGCATTAAAGAACCTTTATTACCTGGTGCTAGTTCCCCAGAAGGTGCTGATGTGTCACATCTTTAAATCACCTCTTATCAAGCTCCTTTAGCCTCTTGCTGCCACCGGAGGCTTGTATTCCACCTCAAACCATTTTTGTAGCTCCCCCCCCTGCTCCCTTGCCTCAGTTTTTCAATATTTCTTTTAAAACATGGACAGTAGACCAGATGCAGCACTCTCACTACTGCCATGTGTAGAGGTGAAATGACTTGACTCCTATTCACTAAGTTGAATGCAGAATTCCTGCGTTGCAGATTACAGACCCCCATTCTCAAGCACCCTTTGTTCCTAAGGTGCAGGACCTTGCTTTTGGCTGTGCTAAAACATGTTGCTGGAATGGGCCCAGCTGACCTAGGTGATCCCAGCTGCTCTTTGGGTGTTTTCAATCCAGATGACTAGCCCGTGTTCGGTCTGTGCGGGCCCCCACTCACATGCTTTAGCATTTAGAACTAATAAACAGGCAACCCCCCACCCGGCCGCATTTTATTGCAGGCGGTAGCTGTCACAGGTGGCGCCACTCAGCACGTTTCCTCTCCTCAACCCTTGCTTTGAGCCAGCTTCTCAATGTCATGTCAGTTGAAGGTCTGGCTGCCCTGCACAGCTCTAGCGCTGCCTGGGCTCCCTGTAACTCCCTCTCAGTTCTGTGGCTGGTCACAGTTCCCTGCCTGTGACCCCCCTTTTCATCAGAAGCAGAGCTCAATCAGCTGTGAAGCAGCTGCAAGAGGAGAGAGAAGGGGTGCGGGAAGGACTTTCTCCTCTTGCAGCCGCTTGACAGCTAATTGCTCTTTAGCAGCCGTGCTAGGTGCAGCTTTATGATGCTGGCAGACCTGGATGTGGTGAAGCTGCAGGTGAACCTAACAGACGTGAGACGAATGTGTGGTCATGCATTAGCGTACACTGGCCTACATGGCGGGCCTGCTATGGCCTTGGACTTGTGTCGGGGGGACTATCATCTGGCAAACACCTAATAGACGGGCAGGCGAACACCCCCCTGGTGAGTGCGAATGCGGGCTATCATCTCATTTGAAAATACCCTTTGTAACTGCCCTGGCCTCCTCATTATTAATATCACTGCATTGTTATCTTTGGGTGTTTCTAAATGAGCAAGGCTTGAGACTGTGTGGGTGTCCATGTCTACTGAGGGGTGCGGCTGTAGGCCGCCCATTCGCGGGGAGGGACTCTAACAAGCGGATCTGTGGGTGTCCCATCGCGCCCACTCAGGCAGACTCCACGCTCTCCCTTGACCACGGACCGGCCGTGCAAACTGGCCATTTCCTGCCCCACCCGGTAGCACTGCCTGCCCTCTGCCATGAGACACATCCCTGGACACCTTGGAAACATGGAGCCAGCAATCCCTTCCTGCCGCTGGCTGTCCCAGGCTACAATGGAGGCAGAACATGCAGGAAGCTGCTGTCTGTCCAAGCTGCTGCCCTCCATGGTGTTGGCTCTTCTCTCATGCATCGCAAGGGGTTTGTTGTGCTTTAAGCCAACGTGGTGGTGTATTTCACGCATGTTTTCTTTAAGAGCTCCCCAGGGAGCTCTCGGCAGGGCTGAGGGTAGGACTGGGGAGGCGACTGGGCTGTAGATCTGTTTGCTGGCGTGTATGGGAACCCTGGTTGATACGAGTGGGGGACGCATGGACGCCTGTCCCCACGCACCCTTTTGCCTTGCCCCACACGGGGCACTCTGGATTTTTTGGAAGTGTTATGTGTGTGAGAGTGTGCTTAGACGTGGGAGCAGTTGGATGCATAGACAGTGGGTGGCCAATCATGGACGCGTCTCGTTTAAAAATACCCACTGTTCAATTCACAGACCTTAAAATCTCTCAGTCTATGGATTTTTTTTTTCCTGGTCAGCCTAGCGTCCCTCTGACATGCCAGCCCTAACCATCTTTGGGCCCCCAGCAAGACAGATGCTTGGGATGGGGTCTCATTCTGGAGGTTCAGCCAGGAATTGGGCCCCTCCTTTCCCTGGCTTCAAGGGACACAGCAGACTCAAGACCAAGTCTAAGGTGTGTGCTCTACAGTCAGGGTGAGCTGGAGATGGGGAACAGGACAGGGCCTTCAAACCTGGGTGCATTCTTGGAGGGTAGCCAGAAAATGCAGGGCTTCACTCATATTTCAGTGCTGGGGGGCAGTTCCAAGAAAGCTCTACTAAGTAAGTATCCTGCAACTTGGCGTTTCCCTAACTCCTGGGCCAGCTGGGTCTCATCCCCAGAAGGAAACCACTCTCAGGAGTCTCCCAGCTTCACAGGGATTGTGTACATCTTACCGGGCTACTAAGAGATCACTGCTGTTTCCATCTCCCAGTGTCTCACCACCTCCTGCCCCACCTCCTGTAGATTTCAAGCCCTTGCAGACTGGGGCCTCTTTTAAGGCTCATCAAAGTGGGACTCTTGTGTGGAACCTGCAGAACACTTCTATCCATTCCCTTTGACCTTCCTAGGGGCTCCCTAGGGTATGAATTGGAGAGTGACTTGGAAGAACACTCCAGCTCTCATCCCAGAGCCTGGACAAGGTGAATTAGCTCCAGGACTGCTGATAACTGGGTGTGTCTGTGCTTCCCTGCAGGAGGAGAAGATTTATGTTCAGCACCGAATTAGAGATAACCAAAGGCTCGTATGGGAGCTGTTGAACTATGGGAATGCTCATGTCTACCTGGCTGGGTGAGTGTCGTCCTGTTGCACCAGCAGCAACCCTCTCTCTCATGGTGAATGTGATATTGAAGTCTGTGGGCAGCGGAATTGGGAATGGCTATTCATCCCACTAACAGGATGGAACTGCCTCACAGAAGACCACATCTTCCTTAGGGCAGAGCTAAGATACTGCCATTGGCACAGGCTGCCACGGGAAGCTCTAGCTGAGCCAAGGGGGCATGTGTTGCTATTGGCACATCTAGGTAGCTCAGTAGCAGACGGGGCCGGGGAGGGAGAGCTGGGACTAAGGTCAAGTTAGACCTGCCAGATTTCTCTGGACCCACATCCTGACAGTATTCTGTAGCTGGCACACTTTGGTGCTGAGGTGGATTCAGAATTCTTGCTGTCATCTGCCTTGCATATGCTCTCCATCCCGTTAAAGTACAGCTATGCAGTGCAGTGCACCAAAGTGGTCCAGTGGTTCTGGTTGTGCTCAAGTCCAGACACTGGGCATTCATCTTCACACCTGAACTGTCAGGCAAGTCTCGGACAAGCTGGGATCTGGGACTGTCGCGTGAATTCAGCAACTGATGTATTTAGTCACCCATTTCTAAGTGTCTGTCCCTATCCTGACTGAGCCCCATCCACAGGAAATGGTACAGTGGACAATAGATGAGATCTGCCATTCAGGAGACCAGACCTGGGCAAATCCTTGGGGGAAAGGAGATGTCTGGCATAGAACCATAATGGAAAAGAGGCTGGTGGCCAGTGGGAGTGAATTTTTAGAGCCAAATTGCTCACACCAAGGATGCCTCCTCACCCCAGTTTTTGCTGGGAGCAATTTTCACATAGAGCATGCAGGAAAGGTCCTGTCTGGCTGTCGGCCCCGGCTGCAATGCACTTGTAACTTCTGTGTTGGGTTCAAAGCCAGATGGAGCCATGGTGCAGTCGTAGCCAGGAGGAAATGCAGGAGTGTGCGGTGATGGGGTGGCATGCACTGGAGGGGGGATGCCTCTTGGTCTGGGGCAGCACTCATGGCCATCCCTGCTGCCTGGGAGCACAGAAGTGGATACGAACACAGCAAGGCCTTTTGATGCTGAGTACCTTTGACAATTAAGGCAGAAGCTCTTGACTGATGAGGCTGCAGTTTTAACTACTGCATCTCACGTGGAGACGTGCTCCCTTTTAAACATTTATTATTATTATTATTATTATTATTATTATTTATTTATTATTTTATTTATATAGCACGAGCAATGCACCTGGCACTGTACAATCCACAGTCAGACAGGTCCCTACCCCTTAAGTGGCGTACAAACTGAGAGACAAGTGAGGGGGATACGAGGGAGAGCTAAACATCAGGAAAGACAAGAGTACATTCATGAGGTTGAGAAGTTGCAGACTCACGTGCTTCACTTAGTTACAGGGAATTAGGTTCTGAGTGAGGGGGAAATAATGCAGTATCACTCATGACAAGCTAGGGAAGGCCTGATGGAAGAGGTGGGTTTTCAGGAGGGATTTGAAAGTTGGGAGCGAGGAAGCAGAACAAATGTATTCAGGGAGGGAGTTCCAGGCATGAGGGGCAGCAAGGGAGAAGGGGCGAAGACGTTTAGAGGAGCAAGGGGTTCGTGAGCAGGTGAGGGTGGGGGCAGAGGAGTGAAGTTCCCGGGAAGGAGCATGGTGGGATTCAAGAGCGGAGAGATATGGGGGAGCAAGGCCATGAAAAGCCTTTAAGGTGAAGACCAGGAGTTTGTGCTGAATGAGTTCCTGTAGAAGGAGCCAGTGCAGGGCGGAGAGGAGGGGCTGTACATGGTCAAAGCAATGGGCAAGGTGGATGATTTTGGCTGCGGAGCGTTGAATGGAGATGAGGGGGGCCAGATCAGAGCAAGGGAGGAAGCTGCAGTAGTCCAGGCAAGAGATGGCTAGAGCATGGACTAGCGTTTTTTCAGCGGCAATAGTTAAGGCAAGGCCGGATTTTATCAATATTGTACAGAGTAAAGCGACAGGATTTAGCAACAGCCTTGATCTGAGGCTTAAAGGAGAGGGAGGAGTCAAAGATGAATCTCAGGCTACAGCCCTGAGGGACCGGCTGGATGGTGACTCCCTCAATGGAAATTGAGAGGGAAGTATGAGGGGAGCATTTCGTGGGAAAGATGAGTTCAGTCTTGGCCATATTAAGCTTGAGTTGGCGACGAGACATCCAGGCAGAGATGTCAGCATTACGAGTCTGGATGGAGGGGGAGAGCGTCAGCGGAGGGAGAGAGTTGCGTGTCATCAACATACAGGTGATACTGGAAGCCGTGGGTTTCAATTAGTTTATTTAGTGATAGTGTGTAAAGGGAGAAGAGAAGGGGGCCCAAGACAGAGCCTTGGGGAACTCCCACAGAGAGGGGAAGCGACGTAGAGGAGGTAACAGCAAGAGAAACACTGAAGGAGCGGTTCGAGAGATATGAAGAGAACCTGTTGAGAACAGAGTTCCAAAAACCGAGGGCGCGTAGCGAATCCAGGAAGAGGCCATGATCGACAGTGTCGAGGGCAGCAGAAAGATCGAGGACGACAAAAACAGAGTAGAGGCATCAGTTCTTGTTCATCAGTTCTAAACATCAGTTATATCTCACACATACTATACCCTCCGCTGAACACTGGGATTGTGGTGGCCCTTAATATTTCCCTGCACACCCAGGGAATCTATGGGACCCCATACAACAGAGTCCTACAGAAGGGGAAGCATAACCCTCCTGGGTCTCTTCAAAGCAAGGAGCAAGCCATTTGAATACTTGCTCAGGCAGCTCCTCAGGAAGAGTTGGCATCACTTCTTGGGGTCATATTGTCACAGCAGGGAGGCTGCATAGGGCTCTCCGGTAACCCTGTCCAAGGTAAGTCTGTTCCTGTTTCGAGTCCAATCGGTTACTAATACAGATGTGCCTCCTCCAGGGATGCCTCAGTGAAACCAGGAAGCAGTGTTCCTGCAGCCATTCAGAGGCATTTCAATTGTTCAGAGCCGAGGATCCACCTCTCTCTCTCTCTCTCTCTCTCTTTCTCTCTCTCAGTTTGGAATGGGAACCTTTCCAGCATCAAGTAAATTCATTTCCTGCTTTGCTGCCTGGCTTGTTGGAGCAGTTTCCTGGGGCAGCCCCCAGGCAGGGCTGCACATGCTGCTGCAGCAAGTGACTGGCTTGCACCATGACGGGGTCATTCCCTTGCTGCATGTTTTACAACCGCCTCATGGATGCCCCAGATTTCTATGTCAAGGGAACAACTGCTGATTAACACTGATTAACTCTGAGCCTCATCTAGTCATGGCAGCACTTCAAGCTGTTATTAATGAAAGTGTGATGACTAGTGGTTAGAACAGGAGGCCAGGAATTACTGGATATTGGAAACATGAACTGTTTTTGGTATATCTGGCCCTATTGCCACAAAGTCTGAGCACTGGATTTCCACAGCCCCCTGTGGAGCAGGACGGTTGAGCTGTCATCCCCAACTGGGACAAAGAGTGAGTAAGTGATTTGCCCAATATGAAAAGGAACTCTTTGTCAGAGCAGAGAAATGAACTCAAATCTCCTGAGTCCCAATCTAGTGCTCTCAATACTGTTTCATCCTCACACTTTCTTAATTCTAGTTTTGTCCTTTGCCTCAAACTGTTGTAGAATCACAGACCTGAAAGGAATCCCAAAAGGTTACCTATTCCAACCCCCTGCCATTAAGCAGGATCCTCAATACCTACCCCATCCCTGAGAGATGCCCATCTAACCTATATATTTAAAGGCTTCTGGCTTCCACAACCTCCTTTGGCAAATTATTCCACTGTCCAACTCTCCTGGTGTCCAACTCTCCTTCCTAATGTTTAGCCTAAATCTGTTCTCCTTTAATTTTAAGCCCATTATCATTATCTTGGCAAGTACCTTTCTTCAGTTTTCCTGCCTGCAGAACGAGGGTAACACTTGCTCTCCTCCCTGTTCAGAGGCTTCCCTGGGGTTTGTGAAAATAGCTCCAAGGAGGCCCAGTGCCATGTTTGTGTAGCACCCGGAACCTGTGAATGAATTCTCCTCTGATTGCTGTCATCGTTAATAAGAAATTGCAGGAGACTCTTGCCTCATCTTCCTGCCAGGCTGCAGGATCTGGAACCGCACAACAGCTTTTCTGGGCATAACCTGCTCTTTTACATTCCTGGAGGCACTAGATAGACCTTGGCTTTGCAGCCCAGGAAATGCCTTGGCAAGGCCTCTGACCAAATGGTGTGCCTGTCACTGCGTCTTCAGAGCATCCAGTATCATCCACAAGCATTAGTGCCTTCCTCCAAAACAGCAAATGCCAGGGCCAAGGTTTCCCAGTGCAGATGCCTGTTAGCAGCTGTGGGGTATGGCTCTGAGCTGTGCTGTTCATCCTCACACCCCTTTTTGCTCTTGGTGTTTCAGCGTATTGCAAGGGGCTCGTGCCCTGTCAGCACACAGTCCTTTGGTGCCAGTGTACATCCCCTTCAGAGTCTGTTCCTGGTGTAGGGGATCTTGTCTGTCACAGGTGGTTGTGGTCCCAAATGATATTTCTAGTGGCCCGTTTAAGTCCATGTTCTTTCTAAATGCAGACCTGTGACACCAAGCCCTGATTGAGCATACGAACGTAAGAAGTGCCAGACTGGGTCAGACTAATGATCCATCTAGCCCAGCATCCTGTCTCCAACAGTGGCCAATCACAGTGCCTTGGGAGAAGCACCCAACAGGTCACAATAGGGGATCCATTCTCTCTTGTTTCCCCCCAGCTCCCGTCATGTTCCCTGATCCTGTCTGGCAGGATCAGTTCATCCTACAGCCAGTATGGTGTAGTGAATAAGGTGATGGACTTGGTCCTGGGAAGCCATGAACTCGTTGGGTGGCCTTGCACAAGCCACAACCCCTCAACCTCAGGACCCCATCTATACAGTGGGAATGTGTGTGTGCGTCTCTCCCTCTGTTCTCCTTACCCTCGTCCGTCTTAGATTGTAAGCCACTGGGCAGGGACCTGTCTCCAAAAGTTGTGACACTGAAGTGCTGTGTATACCTAGTAGTGCTATAGAAATTAGTAGTAGTAGTAGGCGGCAGCAGTTTAAATCAGCCTTTGCTCTTGTTCAGGTTATCCGCATACAGCTTCATTAACCAGGAAAACAAAGAGCAGTCTGGATGCCCCAGCAAACCAGTCCCAGTATTGTCTAATTGCAAGAGCCAGACTTACAGCGCACACCATCTCTGGTGTACAGGCAACAATCCACGACTGCTTTTAGATGTGCTCGCCCTGCTCACAGCATGAAATCCCACACAGTGTAAAAGTACCGTGGGTGGGGTTTAGACGTGCATATTATTGCTGCTGCCACATTCTTTTAGAGCCACACACTAAATACCTTGATAGAGGTATTTAGTTCGTGGCTCTAAAAGAATGCGCGAGCAGTAACAATGCACATGATGTCATGTCTAAACCCCGTCCACAGGATTTTTACACTCCACGGGATTTCATGCCGCCAGCAGGGCTTGCACGTCTAAACGCGACCTATGGCTGTCTACTGCGACTCCCCCCACCAACGTTTTCCGCTCCAGTCTGGGACCTCAAGCCCACTTTCCTCATGGCTTCCTGGGGATGTTCCCCTGGAAAGCCTTCCCTGCCACGCCAGACACACACTCCTAACCCCTTGCTCCCCCACCTCCTGAGATGCTCTCCAGTGCACCAGGCCCACTCTCCTCCCCATGCCACAGTCTACTCAAAACCCCCGGTCTATTGGATGGTCCTTCAGACAGAGGCCTGTTCTGTGTTTCCAGAACTCTAAGAACTCGTTGTTTGGGAGCCAGCTCCCAGTGTGGCTGACATGCTACATCCAGATAAGCTAGGAATGGCCAGCTCTGCAGGGGAGCTTTGCCAGCTCAAGACTGCGAGAGGATGCTGGGCTTGAAGATGGTTAGCAGCAAAGCTGATGCTGTGCATCTCTGTGCTTGTTGGTCCAGCAGCACTTCCTTGCCTTGCCTTGTTTTGTTGTGCTGGCGTTGAGGGTATCCAGTTCTCAAGACTCAAAGTGTGTGTGACTTTGCTGCAGTTTCCTCTGCCTGGCCCATGTGTGGTAGCCACAGGCAAGGGTCAGCACTGTGCCAACTCAGCAGGGGGGCAGAGAGATCCCAGAAAAATGCCTTCCATGGCTCGAGAGTGATGATGAGCCAAAACGGCATCTTGCAAGGGCATAAGATGGCAGCTACTTGGACTTGTTGAGCCTGTGCTACGTTTGCCTCATTCTTTGTTACAGTGGAAACTCTTTTTCTTCCAGAAATGCCAAGTCAATGCCATCTGCGGTGGCCGAGGCCCTGAAGTCGGTGTTCCAGTTGCATGGACACATGTCGGCCTCAGACGCTGAGGAGTATTTTGCAGGCTTGGAAAGATCCCAACGCTTCCAGGCTGAAACCTGGTCGTAAGGGGCTGGGTCTGCCAGCACAACAGCTCCTTGACAACATGTGTAGCAAACGTGGGGGCAGCTACAGTCAGCCTTTGCTCTTGCGGCAGTGGCCAAGGTCCTGAAGTCCTCAATAAACCCCTTGACCCAGGCTGCTGTCCGTGCCTTTGCCATCCTTGCTTGGCCGTTTGGGCCGTTGACATGATGCCATTTCACAGCTGAGGGCAGCAAAGCAAATGCTGTCTGCGCTGTGTCCGTCTACGTTGCCCCCTCAGCCTGCCCTGGAGACCAGACGGTAAGATCTGTTAGTGCCTTTTGGCAGTGGCTAGAACCAGACTGATCCTAGGCTTATTTATTCACATGGGCTAGGGCCACTGAAGAGCTAGGGGGGGATCGCTTATAGTACCTCTGCACCTGACTGAATTGGAACCCAAGGTGAGAGGCTCCACCAGTGCAGTAGCTGGGTGTTCAAAAACACTGTGTAGGCACATAAGCGCTGCCATTCCGCATCAGATCAATGACCCACCCAGTCTAGTATCTCATCTGACAGCGACCAGCACAGGATGCTACAGAGGAAAGATACAAGGAACACAGGGTAGTTACAGTGTGACCTGGCCATTCTCATCTCCCCACCACAGTGGTTTGCTCCATCCCATTCCCACAGCTTCCACTCCTCAGCTTGGGGGTGGCCATTGCCCCCACCCCAGCTAGAATGTGTAAACTTTACCCACCAACAGGTTTTTGTGGGGTATGTGAGCACATGCAAAAAATCCCTGTTGGCAGGTAATGTTTTGTGTTTCCATACTTTTAGGAGTAGCTGGAGCATCAGCTTGCACACCCTGAGGTCCTTAGCTAACAGCCAGTGAAGCTCCAATTTCCCATGTATTTGTCACAATAGTTACACAGCTTTGTGTTGATAGTAGTTTGCCCTTCTATAGCAGTTCCGGTTGCATTTCAGAGGCAGGAAGCAGTATTATCCTGATAATACAGAAAAGGAAGTGAGGCATGGGAAGGTGAGTGGCTCACCCAGTGCCAAGTGAAGCAGTGGCATAATCATAAGTGTAACCCCACATCTCATCTCCAATTTCCTGTCAGCAGAATTGAGGCCTTGCATTTTCTGCGATCCTGTCCAGGGCCCTGTGTGATTTGTAATCCTCACTCCTGGAATCTACTCCTTGCTGTTCAATTTATTCCAGAATCTCAGTGTTTATCTAGGAGCCAGAGAAAAACTTTACTGTATGAGAGGAACATTATTGACAGCTTTGCCTTCCTGAGCCTGTGAACAGCCTAAAAACATGGTTCTGTGAGGGGCAGCCTGAAACCTTTAAAGATTAGTCTTGCTAATTATTTCCTGCTTATCCTGCAATGCAATCCCAGTTAGCCTTCTAAGCACAGACTTTACCATCAGCTTCCCTCATAGCAACACTTGTGAGGCATTTCAGGGATAGTGGGTGCTGCATTCTCCAGTACAGTGACAAGGTGCAGCCAGAGACAAATAGAAATTATTAGTAGTGATTTGAAAGCTGGGATGTTTGAGTTGAAATCTGGAAAACAAGCCTACAGCAAGGAGGAGCTCAGTCCTGGTTAGCATGTTAGAAAGCAGGTCAAGAGGTGGGTTGATTACACATGTCAGCATGGAGAAACCTGAAGGGCTGTCTGATCTAGCAGAGGACAGAACACCAAGAATCAGTGGCCAGAAAACAGGACTGGCCTGGGCCTCATCATCAGAGGGGGCCCCACAGGGAGGCCCGTCTTGGTAGTCTCAGCTCCAGTGCTCCTGAGGCCCTGCAATGGGCTGTTTCCGTGGGTCTCTCTCCACACCCATGACTCTCAGTCTGCAGCGTGGCTGCTTCCTGTCAGTCCCTGAACCCCCCTTCACCACACTCAGTAAATCACCTATCCCTGAATGTCAGAGGGGTATGTGTGTGAGAGAATGAAAGAGGGGAGTGAGTTTACATGTGCATGTGGGGAAGCCTGTGCATGTGTGTGAAAATTAAGCAAACACCAGAATAAGAACATAAGCAGTGCCATACTGGGTCAGACCAATGGTCTATCTAGCCCAGCATCCTGTCTCCCAAAAGTGGCCAATCACGGTGGCTTGGCAGAAGCACCCGACAGGTCACAATGGGGGATCCATTCCCTGTTGTTTTCCCCCAGCTCCCGTCATGTTCCCTGATCCTGTCTGGCTAATAGCTGCTAATGGACCTATCTTCCAGAAACTTGTCCAAACCTCTTTTAAACTCAGCTATAG
>QEPC01002020.1:2109556-2131844 GCA_003113815.1 Sphenodon punctatus
GAGAAGATTCAGAGGAGGGCAACTAAAATGATGAAGGGGCTGAATTGTATGAAGAAAGGCTGAAAGAACTGGGTATGTTCAGTCTTAAGGTCACAAGATTTAAGTGTCACAAGGAGGGGTCACATGCGCAAATGTTTGTGAACAGCTGGTTAATCCTTTTGCATAAATCTTCATTGTGGAAGATATTGGGGTAATACCCACAGCAGAGCTATTCTTTTTAGGTGATAGATCTGAAAATTTGTCACATATTGATGGGGTGTTAGAAAAGGTTTGATAAACTTAGCAGTAATATGTCACCAGGACTGGATAGTATTTTCCTAAGAGACCTGAAGGAACTCAAATATGAAACTGCAGAACTAATATCAGTGATAGGTGCACTAAAATCAACCTCTGTAATACAGAGAGGACTGAAAAGTAGCTGACATAATGCTGATTTTTTTTAAAAAAAATGTTTTTTAAAGGCTCTAGTTATCCTGGAAATTAGAGTCCCAGGAGCCTCATAGCAATCCCATAGTAAATAAAACCAGCAGCCAAATAGATAAACATGACGTGTGGGAGAGTCAACATGGCTGTTAGAATTCTTTGAAGATGTCAACAAGTGTGTGAATAAGGCTGATCTACCTGATCTAATATACTTGGATTTTCAAAAAGTTTTTGACATGGTCCCTCACCAAAAACTCCTAAGAAAACTAAGTATCAATGGGACAAGGGAGAAGGTTGTTTTATGGACGAATAACTAGTTAAAAGGGATTAGACAAAGGGTAGGACTAAATGGTCATTTTTCACAATGAAGAGGTGTACGTCGGCTTGTCCAAGGATCTATCCTGGGGCTGTGCTGTACTGGAACCGGTCATTATCGGGGGAAAGGGGGTGATCAGTGAGATTCCATCCAGTACAGCAGTTTTTCTGGAGTCTGCTTTATCCACTGGCCAGTGTGGCAGGAGCAGCATCCAGTGCTAGTCAATAAGTCAAGCTTCCTCGAGACCTGCAGGGAAGGGCCGGCCTGAGCATCCAGAAGGGAGTGTCTCTGTGGGTGTTCCATGTCAGGTGTCTGAAAACAGAGACATTCTCCGTCCCTGAGACAGCATCCCGGTGTTCATGCCTCTGGTGCCCTTGTCCCAGCCCGAGGGGAGTCTGGTCAGCCTGCTAGGGCTTGCGCCACGCTCTAGCAGAGCCTGTGGTGTCAGATGTAACCCCCTCAAGCAAACTGACATGGGAAACCAGATCACAGTGTTAATTATGTGTTGAAACCACAGGGACCTGCAGGCAGGAGAGGCTTGGACTCTGGTCCTGACAACTCACCTGTGGAGGCTTCTCACTGGTTGGCTAGAGTTGGAGCAGTGGAAGGGGCGTATCTGATGCAAGGGCAGCATGCAGGAAATGGCTGAAATAGGGCCTGAGGGGCTCTTCTCATGGAAGGGTTTAATGAATGGTTGGCAAGGAGTAGCGAGAGGCACATCGGTGCACGTCTTACCCTGGGGGAGCCCTAATACAGTGTGCTCTGTATCGAGTTGAGGAGCAGGGACGCTGGCCTGGGCCCCCTATACCTGTGTAGCAGGCACAGGGCTGATAAAGTGTCCCATACCTCAAGAGCATCTCATAGTTCCAAACTCCCCATCTCTATAGAGCCCCACCATGGTCCCAAAGTGTCCCTTGTTTTTGAAGTGTTTGCATGGTAGCCTGAAATGCAGGAAATGTTGCTCTGGCCAGGCGTGCATGGGGAGAGGACTGCTGGAATCTCCAAAGGTAGACTGAGCTGCTAATAATGTGAACTGGAGCAAATCCTGTGACTAAGGCAGTGTTTACCTGCCATGCCAGCCCCACCCTTTACACTGTGTCTGGCAGTGGATTGGTGGTTGCAGGGGCCTGTCCTGAATGACTGCTCTGATTTGCATAGAGTTCGGAAGCTGACAAACCAGCCTAGCTGCAGTCGGCCTCATATTCAGCGGCCAGAGCTGTTCTCTGTGCTTGGGGAAGGTGGAAGGCAGCGCTCGGGGATGGAGGCTGGGTCTTTGGAGAACTGCAGAGAGCCCTGGGCATGCAGGCGGCTGCCTCTTGGGCTGGGACCCAACTGAACGGTACCTGGTCGGGCTGGCGTGTACCCAGCGCTCTTGCTACTCAGAGGAAGGGTCAGGCCAGCAACAGGTGTGTGCTCATCTTGGCCGCGCCTCAGAATTGTGTGAAATGGGAGCATCCCTGCATCCCTGCCGGGGGGTGAGCAGGGGGCTGTGGCAAGGGTGCACCAGGACAGCCTGGAGCCACCAGTGCCAGCTGGGGCTTTGAGGGAGCCACATAGTTGCAGCGAATGCCTTGTGTCGAGAAAGTGCCGTAGTGCAGGAGTCTGTGTGTGCCAGGAGGCCATACCGTGCAGCTCTGGGGGAAATGCTGCCCTGCACAGCCCCTCCTGGGACCCCTGCTGCGATGGACGAGGATGTGAGGTACAGCGTGCTTGCTGGAGGAGAGACTGGTGCGGGTGGAGATGCTGGTGTCTGGAGTCTGAGCTCCCAGGATGACAGTGAGGAGGAGACAGCAGGGGCCTGGACAGAGGTGTATCCCCAGCAGAAAGGGGATCTGCTGCCAGGTGGCCTGCCTGCTCCATCAGGGACTGTAGCCAAGAGGCATTGCTGCAGCTGGACTGCACAGGAGGAGATGGGGGGTCCAGATCTGGCCCTACAAGATCAAAGAGAAGTCTGCACTGCCTGCAGCCCCCCCAGTCCTTCTCCGTCAGACCAGCTGTTCTCCGAGGACGAGGGAGATGAGGCCAGTGTGCTGCTTGGCTCTACAGAGGCAGAGGGCTCACCTGGCAGCGAGCAGCTCCTGGACAGCGTGCAGGAGGCAGTGGCTGAATCATGCTGCATCCAGGCTGAGGATGACAGTGGCGAGGAGCAGCAGGAGTGTCCCATTTGCACGGAGCTGTACAACAAGGAGCAGCACATGCCGGCCCTGCTCAACTGTGGCCACATGCTGTGCAGCTGCTGTCTGCACTCCATCATGGAGGTAGCAGGGGCTGCTGAGATTGGACGCGTGCGCTGCCCCATCTGCCGCCAGAAGACACCCATGCTGGAGTGGGAGATCTGCAAACTGCAAGAGGAGCTCCTACTGACACACAGTGAGCCTGCCTTGGCCTTGATGCCACCCCCTGCCCCCAACATGCCACCACCCCGCCGTCCGGGACTCTGGGGGGGGCTGGAGCATCACTTCCAAGTGCGCTTTCACACCACTCGCATGGTGGGCTTCCTGCCCTGCGTGCGCTACCCCCTGTGCTTGATCAACGGGTTGGCCCGCCTGGAGCGCCGCTGCCGCTGCTGCTACCTGCTGGCGCTGACCATGCTTCTGGCTACAGAGATGCTGAGTTTGCTGCTCGTCTTCCTTCCTATCATCCTGCTGCTCCTTCTCTTCCTCATCCTTGATAAATAGACTTCTGGCTGGGCTGGCTCTTGAACATGATGGGGCAGGCAAAGGTGTTGTATGAGTGCAATTACTGCCCCCCCCCCCCGATAGTTACCAGTCACCTATGGGGCCAGGGGCACCAAGAGCATCTTCCAGCCACAGAGAGAATCAGAAGACAGCTTAGACTGCAATAGAAAAGGGCCATTGGCTGCTCTTTACTTGCTGCATGGGTGGGACATGCTGCCCCCTGGGCCACAAGCCCAGGCTCCTGCCCCTGCCCCAGGAGCTGTGTAGGCCAGTTACACGCTTTGTCTGTAAGCAGGGAACCTACATGCTCACGTGTCCTTCTCTGCACAGAGATAAGAGAACAAAGGCCTGGCAGCTCCCTGCTCAAGGGCAGTGGAGACAGAGCACTTCAGAGCTGGAGGTGGGACTGCAGCATAGCAGGCCAGGGGCCCTGTTCTGGCAAAGGCCTGGGAGATGAAGAGCTGCCTTCCTCCCCAGGGGCACAGTCTCTCTGTGTCTTGTCTGACAGAAAAGGGGGTGGAGGGAGGGCTGGGCATATTTTAAGGAATTTCACTGTTGGGGGCAGAACTCTGGCACTTTTATCCCACATCATTAAAGTCAGCTTTCTACAGATGACTCAATGTTTAAGATACTCATTTCAAATCGTAGAATGATATAAAAACTATGGAAACAAGAATAAGTATAACAACCATACAGTGTCTCTAATTTATTAAATATTTTTCTGTAGAATTCTATTATAAGCTACTGATTAATATTGCATGTTTGATCTAAGAAATTTAATGATGAGACAACCTGCAAAGCCACAGGGTAAGACCAACCAGAACAAAGTCCTAGGCCGCAGAGAGAAGAGAAAGTGAGACAGCTGTTCATCCTCCCCAGGATTCTGCCCGAGAGGAAAGGACAAGACCAAAATGTAACAAAGGGTTACAGTGATTCCCCCGAGCCAAGCACACGAGGGTCACCCTAACCCGCGTACTAGTCACAGGGGAAACAGGTTTGCCAAGGTTTGTTCCCTGGAGCATGTCTGGGGAACTCCACAGCAAACCCACGGAGCAGCCAAAAACCTGATAGGAAATCACCATCTGTTTGCTGCCACACACCATTGGCTATCTAGGCCACCAGATGACACACCAGTGCAGGCATTGTCTTCACCAGTAGGGCTTAATCTCACCCGTGGGCTTGGAGTGGGGCTTAATCTTGTCTGTTTCACCAGTGGGGCTATGGGGCTTGGAGAAGGGCTTTGGTGTTTTGGGGTTTGCCAATTTTATGCTGCTACTTCCTGGGTTCTCTCTGTTAGTCAGGATCCATAGGGTGGCAGGATAACTGGGCAGCTGCAAAAACATGAGCCGATTGACCATTTGTTCATGCTGCGCCTGCTCGACATTGGCATGACACCACAGCTAGTACTACGGAGCACAGTTGTTCCTTTGTGTACCATGATGGGTAGAGACACCCATTGACACACCTATGTTATCCAGTGTGTGTATGTTTGGAAGGACAATTAATGGTGAGGAACCTGTGGGGATTTACTTCACCACTATATATGTTAAAAATGCCCTGGGGCTGGGCCAGGTTTGGGGCTGGCAGAGGTCTGGTTCCTGCCTAGAGCGGGCATGGCTGGATATTACAGGAAACAGAAAGTGCAGTTATTTTATGAAGGGAGATGCCTATAACCCTCTCTACCTCCCAATAGAAGCACAGATGGAAGAAGCCTGGAGGCCCATGTAAAGAGCATGTGGGAGATGCCATCCTGGTCTGCCTCTCCCTGAAGGGGTGTGTGTGTGTGTGTGTGTACACACGCACGCTGGGAGGTCTCTGAGGCAGATGTACAGGTAGGGTAAGCGCTGTTGAGGATATGGTGCTCTGGCCACTATCCAGCCCTGACAATTGGGAAACAGCCCCTTCTCCCATTCACACCCAAGCCTGAGCCCTGACTTTTCACCTAGGGGAACGACAATGGCAGCAGGAGCCAACATCATCACCACAGCTTGGGATGAAGGGGTGGGGTGGATCAGGACTGCTGGCGGCTCAGGACTCGCACAACCCCAGACAGTTGGGCTGGGCGTGTGTCCCACTTCCACCACCTTTGCGGCATTCTGTGTGTATGGTAGCCAATAGCCATGTACCAGGCTGCAGGCAGGGGCGTAGCTACCATTGGATGAACAGGGACATTTGTCCCGGGGCCCATATCGACTGGGGCCCAATATCCAAGGTAGCTAACCCCCCCTTCTGTGCCCTGATGCCACAGCCTCCATTAGCCTTCCCCACCCCTTTTTTTCTTTTTAAATTGCCACCTGAGCTGGCTGGCCGCTGGGGACCCTTCCGGCTGCTACATGGGCCCCTCCCTGCCCACGGTTGCAACATTATGTCTGACACAATGTTGCAACCATGGGCAGTGGGAGGGAGGGGCCCCATGCAGCAGTCTGCGTCAGGGGCGGGGACACTCAAGCCTCACGGCTCGGTTCGCCCCCCATGGTGCCGCGTCATGAAGGAGGAGTCCTCCCCACCGGTCTGGAACCAGTCCAGGAAGGGCTCAGGGGAGGCCCAGCCAGAGTGGGAAGGTGCCTGGCAGCATGAGGAGCTGCCGCCGGACACCTTCCTGCAATGGCACTCCCCACATTGAGCCACCCTGCCCTGCCCTGCCCGACCAGCCCTCAGTCTCTAGGGCTGGTCGGGTGGGTCGGGGCAGCAATGGCACTGCTGCGTCTGGGCATGCTCGGCCCCAGCGTGCAGACAGCGAGCAATGACGGACAGAGTGCACCATGGGACCAGCTTGCCACTGGGCCAGAAGATGGATGGGCCCAGCAGCAGGCCAGCACGTTGCAGATTCTGTAGAGAGCAAGTAAGTCCCGAGCACCAGCAGCCCAGTGTCCCAGGCCAGCCGAGCTGGGAGGTGCCCCTATGCCGGCCAGCAGCTTCAACACCGGCAGGAAAAAAAGGGTGGGGGGGCACGGACATTTCTTGTCCCTGGGCCGATCCCAAGGTAGCTACGCCCCTGGCTGCAGGGTTTCTGACCCGTACCTGCATCCCCCAGAGCCTGACCCCAGCTCAGTCTCTCTTGCAGCAATACCTTTTCTGTGCCTGGAGATATGGGGCTGCTCTGGGGGCTCCAGAATGCAAGACCCTGCCCAGTCACTCTAGGATCCCTCAGTAGTTGCCCATCCATCTGTCTCTCAATTGCCACCCACATCCCACCCCACACCCCCATAGCCCTGGCTGAGGGGCTAGGTGTGGCAGGGTCTCACTGTACTGTGCTATTTAACTGATAGCCAGTGTGGTGTAGTGGATAAGGTGCTGGGCTTGGACTGGGGAAGCCAGGGTTCAAATCCTCCCCATGTCATAAACTCAGTGGGTGGCCTTGTGCAAGTCACAACCTCTCAGCCTCAGTTCCCCATCTGTAAAATGGGATTAAGTCTGTTTCTCCCTGTGTTCCCCTTGTCCTTTTCCACATTAGATTGTAAGCCCACTGGACAGGGACCTGCCTCTGAAAATCTGTGACAGTAAAGTGTTGCATACACTTAGTAGCGCTATAGAAATATTAAGTAGTACTACTCTAACTCCATCTTTGCAGGTGACAGATGGGCCATTTTCCCCTGGAAGAGAGAATACTTGCATTCTGAGGGGATCCTTTTAAAACAGGAGGCTCAAGGAAGCAGCTTCTCTTGAGCAGGAACAGCCCCTTGTGGTTAACTGTGGCCCCCAAGGCAGAGAGTCATGTGTCTGGCCCTTTCTCCTGGTGGGGCCCATGTCCCACCCTAATAGTCTCAATGGAGGGGAAAGGCAAAGAGGGTAGCAGGAGCTACTCTCCTGGCTGGGCACTGGATTCTAGGCCCTAGGGAGGTGGGAGGGGAAGGGTCTGAGGCCCCTGTAGAGTCTTCCACTAGCTCTAGTTCGGAGATCCAGAGGCACCGCAGCCCAGCTCCCAGGTTGCTTCTTTACTAAAGACGTACGCTGCTGGGGGATGTGTTACTGCTGCTGTCGGTGGTTCTTGTGGGACAGGAAGCTGGTTCCTTCATCATCTGTGGAAGAGCAGCTTCCTGGGGAAGGGGGGAGGAGGAGAAACAAACTCTTGTCAGTCCAAGGCTTGGAGGACAGACAACTCTGAACTATCTGCTCACACACAAATATCCAGCCACCATCAAGAGCTGAGCACCAACTGCCCCCATAGCCCCCATTACAGCCACTCAGCTTGTGGTCACATTTATTTAAATTTACACCCCACCCTTTCCCTAGGATAAGGCTCAAGGCAACTTACTGGAAATTAATTAAACTTAAACTATAAGGATTACAAAGTGAGATTTAATGAAGACCAATAAACAAGAGATTCATATAATCATCTAAACTGGTATAGGATCCATGTAGTATGAACCAGTCCTATAGTATAAAGTCCACTTATTCACTATGATGAAAACAGTTCATATGACTTTCAATCTTCTATTAATTTCACTTATATACTGCGATGATGATTTCTCTCTGATGGTGGAAGTGAAATTCCCTTTGGTGGAAAAACAATTGCCTCGATGTTTTGCTTTACAGCTTCTTCAGGAGTGCATTAAATAATCAATTCAGGAGTATCATCATCTCCATAAACATTTTTTATTCATGCCATTGCTTATGGTTAAAAAAAGTAGGTTTCTGAAAGTAAAATCTCAAAGGATGATTTACCAAGGCCCCTTGGTTCAATAATACTCTCCCAGGCACAAATCCTAGTCTAAGCTTCTAAGCAGACCTTGCTTAGAGCCCTGAAGGTCTGCTTAGAAGCTTAGACTTAAATTTGTGCCTAGGAGAGTATTATTGAACCAATAATACTCTTATAGTTGCAGTTTAATTAATTTCCAGTACTCTCTTATATCTGCAACAACAGGCCACTACTTTGTACTCTCAAGGCAACTTACAACACATAAAAATATCTAAAATTCCCCCCAAACTCCACCTCAACCCCTCCCACCAAATTCTTGACCAATAGAAATCTTCCAACCTGACTAGTAGCAAGTGGCACCCACAAGAGAGCTCTCCCAGCAGACCACAGGGACCAGAGCCCACTGCAGGGCCCCTGGAAGTAGAGAAAAGAGTGGGGCTGGGTGTTGGTCACCCTGTGTTACGGCCAGCCCTGACTCCCAGTGATAGCCTACCTGTTCCCTGAGTTTTGTAGCTGGAGCAGCTCCTGCTTGGGGAGTTTGTCTCACCCCTCTCCATCTTGGCCATGCCCCCTCCTTAGTCAGTAACATCCCGCCAGCTCCCCCCCATCCCTAGTCTGATGCGTCATCATACCTGATGCAGCCCAGGAGCCTGCTCAGCAAGCCCTGCCTCCGGGAACTCAACAGCTGTGGCTGTGATGTGGCTCCTCCCTGCCCTGGTGTGGCTCGCTCAGGGCTCAGGGCTGCCACAGCCTCCATTAGCTCCCCGCTCAGCCAGTCACACGTGTGGCATCGGGTGATGTCTGCCTCCGGGCCAAAGGGTGCATACAGGGTGAGGCCCCCACACATCGGGCAACTGGGGGTATCGGGCTCCACAAAGTCCAGTGGGTCAGTGTCCGAGGCAGGGGGAAGGGTGGTGAGGGGCAGACTGAGCACCCTGGGATCAGCCACCACATTGTACTCCCTGCACACAGGACACGGGATGCAGTGCCCATTGTCCAGGGCCAGTCTTTCCAGGCAGCCCTCACAGAAGGTGTGCAGGCAGCGGGGCAGGATTCGGGGCTTCCGGCCCTGGCAGGGGCTGTAGTCCTCCAGGCAGACTGTGCAGTGGGCAGCCTCGCTGGGAGCCCCACTGCCAGGGATGACGGCCATGCTGGGCCAGGCTGCACTGCCCCTCAGCAAGGTGGGCAGGGGAGAGTTGCTGGGACCAGTAGCACTCATTGTAATGCCAGCTCCTTGGACAGGCCGCCAGTGCAGGGTGCCAGGCACTTACACAATGTGGCTTGTCCCCCTGTCTCCTGCTATTCTGCCTGGAACTCTTCCGTGCTCCTGGCTTGGGAAGCTAGAGCACAGGCTGCAGTGTCCCCCCAAGGTTAGCAGTAGGTGCAGGTCATAGTATCCCTGATGGTGCTGGCTGGGAGCAGGAGCTTTCCAGACCCTCCTGGACCAGCTTCCCACCTTTGTAGCAGCTGCTTCTCAATGCTCAGGCGCCCCCAGCGCAGGAGAAGCCTCCAGCCCGCCAGCTGTGCCGTGCCGCGTGCAGAGCTCCCTGCCGCTCTCGCTGAGAAAGCGCCTGGTGTATTAACAATGTATGAAGGGATCATTTTGGCAGGGATCAGTTTCACCCTGTGGGAATGGACAAGCAGGTAGAGCCTGCTCAGGCCTGGCGCCATGGGATAGGATTGGTCGTTTCAGTGGGGCTCGGCTATGCAGAAACCAGCACCAAAGCAATGGCCTGGGTTTGGCCCAGGCTCCCTGCCCTAAGCCAAGCCCCAGAATGTAGCCCCAAAATCATGAGATTGGCTGCAAATAGTGAGGGGTTTTTTAGAAACTGCATTGGATTTTATTGATGTGCTTTCCCATGTCCGAGCCACGTGCTCACATTGGCAATTCATACTGTGTATGTTCAATTATTTTTCCCTTGTGTCCACTGGCTGTGCCTCCTCTACACCCCACTCATCCTTTAAACCAACATCCTGCACTATAAGTTAAAGAACCAGGAGCTGCTCCCTCATTTTATAAATAAACTACAAGAGAAGTGATACAAGGGCAGTGTAAAAAACAGAACCTAGTATGTTTAGCACTGTTTCCCCAAAGCTTAGTACCCCAGGCACACTGCTCATGCTGTTGCAGTATCCCAGCTAGCCAGCTACATTGACAGTACTGCTGTGGCTCTTAGCTACCCAGCTACATTCTTAATGCTGCTGCTGCACTAAAGTTACCCACCCACACTGCCAATGTTGCTGTGGCATCCTAGCTACTCAGCTGCACTGCCAATGCTGTTGCAGCATCTGAGCTACTCAGCCACACTGCAATGTTGCTCCAACACTGACAAATAACTATTTTGTTTATTGAACAATATATAAAATTTGACTGAATTAAAAGATGAAAGAACTTCAGAAAGATGATTGGAATGTCAAGGGTTCAAGCTAGGTTTAGATAAAAGGATGTTATACATATGTGATGTCCTTTGTTTTTCACATTTGCTAGGAGGTCAGGAGAAGCTTCAGTCAGAGCTTGACACTCAAAAAATATCAGAGAATCCACAAGGGAGAGAACCCTTATAAGTGCCCCTAATACTACAGTGTGTGCTCACACCAGAAAATCCACCACACAGGACAGAAGTCCTATAAATGCCTGATGGTGGGAAAAGCTTCAGTGTGAATTTTGGTCATATTACACTCTGAAGAATGCACATGGCGTCCCCATCCCACCGCCACCTCAGCTGCACTTTGGAGGGAAGGGTGTGTGAATGGTAGAATTCACTTGGGTGTGGAGCAAAATAGTTTGGGAAAGATTTATTAGAACCACATTTAGCTACATAACCACACTGCTAGTGCTGCTATAGATCCACACAGCTTTTTAACTAGTGGGAAATATGTGAAGTCCTTCTCTAGTGACTCAATTAAAAAAACCCAACCCAACGCCCCCCCCACAAACCAGCCAGTTTTGAAGAGGGAATTTGAAGTTAAAGTTCTGATTTATGCAAGTAGTTGGAACACATGTGACTGACATTATTTTTTACCAGCTTCACCAAAGTTCGGCAATGGGATTTTTAAAAATTACATAACTTACACAAATGAACATAATCAGATTTATGCAAAATAAAGGTTGCAGGGTGTGGAAAACTGGGTAATCCCACTGTTACAGAGTCAGGATACCTTTAGTACGTATTGGCAGGATTATGCCCCCAAACAACAGTCTGTAGGGGAATCTTAGCTCTCAATGTCTATTGCCAGTATACAATGTCCCTCCCATTCACCAAACACAGTCTCATGAACAAACGTCTCTACCTTTGGGTTTGGGTCTACCTAGACTCAGCCTCCCTGGTCAGGCTCAGTCCCGACTCAGGCCAGGTACCTCTCACACTATTCAGTCTCTCAGTTCTCCAGGCCAGATATGATGCCTCCTGCAGCCCACCAAACCCTCACCACTCAGGCAGCACTCTCTGAGCTGGGTTGCCTGGATACGGAGTCCACCTAAGGGCCTACCTCCTTCACTGAGCCCTTCCCAGGCTTTGGGCTGTCTCAGCAATGCCCATGCCCAGGTGGGAGGCAATCAGCACCTGTGCCTCCAGTAGCACCTGCTTCACCTCTGCGGGTGCTACTCCCCTTAAATGGCCAGTGTCTCAGTTCAATGTCAACTTTGACGTTTTCTGCATCGTCCAGCCCTAATGAGTTGGGCCCTAAAATAACTTCAGATGTCAGTTTCCCACAAATCCCCCCAGAATATGGGAACCTTTCCATTGACTATCTCAGAAACTGTTATCCAGATGCTCTACTGCTGAGCTCATGCTCTTATTTCTCCAAGATTCTGTAGCAGGTGCTGATGCTGCAGCATGAGCCAGCTTTCTGTTGGCCAACTCAGTTCCAGTTTTAGAAGCAAATGAAAAGGAGGCTCTCAGAGACTGTTACCCCTTAGGGATGGGCGAACCGATCGCGGTTCGGGTTCGGCCGTTCGGTTCGGCTGCGTTCGGTTCGACTGCGTTCGGTTCAGCAGTTTGGTTAGTTTGCCGGGTTCGGGTTCGGCCATTCGGTTTGGGTTCGGCCATTTGGGAAATGTTTTGTTATGGGTGTTTTTATATGGTTTGTTGGTTTTTTATTTGGTTTTATATGGGTTTTTTTTGTTTTTTATTTGTTTTTTTGTTTTTATATGGGTTTTTAAAATTTAATTTTTTAATCTAATATTATATCTATCTATCTACACTAAATCTAACTGCTATTAGCTATTCTAAATGCTATGAACTAAATGGATTATCTAATAAGTATACAGGCCTACTCCTACAAACACTAAAACTAAATCTCTAATGCTATCTCTATCGCTAAGCTAACTCCTACAACTATCTATCTATCTATCTATCTATCTATCTATCTATCTATCTATCTATGGGATGGGGGGGAATCACAAACAACACAAGGTTTCAGTTTAAGGTATAAGTTTCATTTCAGTACAAAACTGAAATGAAACTTAAAGCAATCTAATAATCCTACTCAATGCCTGCTGTTCAGGAACAGTGACTAGCTCAGAAGGTGTTGGGAAGGAGGGAGGCAGATAGTTTCATTTCTTGCAAGTCTCTCCACCCCTGGTGCCTGAAAGTCTGCTCCTCAGTGACTAGTACTACCCCTCCCTGTCACGTTCGACCTTCCAGTGAACCTTTTTTTGCCACCCGAACTCACCCAAACGCGATCCGAACTGACCGAACTGTTCGGCCATTTCGACATTCGGTGTTCGGTTCTGTTCGGTATGTTCATGTTCGGGTTCGGGTTCGAGTTCGGTTGTCCGAACAGGCCGAGTTCGGGCCGAACTCCGAACTTCCGAACCACGTTCGCCAATCCCTATTACCCCTATGGCCTAAACCATTCCAGACACCACACATCTCTTGGCCAGATGTTTGTGCAACTCCCAGCTGGGGAAAGCAAGCTCAGTGGCAGCACTAACTAAACAGCTGCTTTGCTTAGCACACCCAGCAATTGGCCCTGAATTCCTGCCTTGTCCTAGTTCACCAGGCCATGAATGGTTTCCCAGCAGCACACTGTGGGCATCAGCATGGCAGGGGGAGTGACCCCCAAGAAGCCAGCACCTTCCTTGCATTGGATCCCCACTCATAATAGGAATTTAAGGGCCTATTTAGGAGCTGAGCAGCTATTACATGCCTTCCAACAGTACTTTTTGGCCAGTACAGTAATGTTTTTTATTAACATGAACTGGGTTTGTACCAGGTTCAGCAGACAAAGGGGGTCATTAATGCCTCATTAGTCTAGCAGGAGAAAAAGCTGTGTCTCCCTTGTCTAAGTTAAGAGCCCTGCCTGCTGTCATTGTTTATTCATTGTTGGGGTGTAGGGGGGGGGGCAGAGGTGTAACACCCATTTTCACTTTAACAAGCTTGGGATACGCACTACTATCAAAGAAAAAAGGTAATACCCAGGCAGGAGGAAGCTGTGGGCCTGGGATCAAGAGGGAAACTAAAAAAAGGTAGGAGGGGTGTGAGTGTGTTGGTGAGAGATGGTTCTTTAGGGTGCTGAAAGGGACTGTCACTCCTTCCCTCTGGGATCCTCTGAGTGACTTTAAAACTTTAGAGCCAAAGCAGTGGAGAGGGGAGAGAGGTGGGGAAGGGGGAATAAATGTAATATTTTGATTGGAATGTGATATTATATTGTTAAAGTTAAAATAAAAAGAAATATTTAAAAAAAGGGGAGAGAGGTGGGGAAGGGGGAATAAATGTAATATTTTGATTGGAATGTGATATTATATTGTTAAAGTTAAAATAAAAAGAAATATATATTAAAAAAACCCTTTAGAGCCAAAGTCAATGCACCCATTTGAGAATTTTGCCTTTTTAATAGGCTGGGTTGTAACTTGAACCATTAGTCCTGCACAAACAAACATATATTTACACAGAGCCTCTCACACAGATATTTTCTTCCAGCTCAGCCCCAAAGTTAGTCAGTGGGTTATTACAAATTTTCATAAAGCTACACAAATTAGGGGTGGCATGAAATGTACCTATTTTCCTCTGTCAGATCTTGGAGGTATGCTATTAGCTCAGCCCAGTAGTGGTTGTTACGAACATGCAGGAGTTCAGTGACCTGTCGTAGAGTCTCTGTATGGTGTCTGTACAGAGCTCAGGTCCCTCTGTCTAATTATTATTATTATAATTATTATTATAATAGATTTATATCCTGCTCTTCTCCCACAGGACTTGGAGCAGCTACAAAACAGGGGGGGAAACCACCATCACACAGAGATACAAAAATCCTATTAGCAATTAAACCAGATTAAAAACCCAATTAAAATTAGTCATTGTCCCTTCTACCCTCCCACAGAGGGATCACAGCATAACCCTTAACCCCTACACCCAACCCCCTCATAGAGGGGTCAGCACATAACCCTCCCCTCTTCCTACAAAAATCTCCTCACAGAGGGACTAGACACACTCCACAATTTCTCCCCACTCCTTCAAAGCATGATCATAAGAACATAAGGAGTGCCATACTGGGTCAGACCAATGGTCCATCTAGCCCAGCATCCTGTCTCCGACAGTGGCCAATCACGGTGGCTTGGGAGAAGCACCCAACAGGTCACAATGGGGGATCCATTCCCTGTTGTTTTCCCCCAGCTCCCGTCATGTTCCCTGATCCTGTCTGGCTAATAGCTGCTAATGGACCTATCTTCCAGAAACTTGTCCAAACCTCTTTTAAACTCAGCTATAGTACTGGCCGTTACCACAGCCTCTGGCAGTAGATTCCACAACCCAATTATACGCTAAGTGAAAAAATATTTTCTTTTATTTGTTTTAAACTTGCCACCCATGAGTTTCATGGAGTGTCCCCTAGTTCTAGTACTAGCTAAGAGGGTAAATGACTGCTCCTTGTTTATTAGTTCCAGCCCCCTCATGATTTTATAGACCTCTATCCTATCTCCTCTCAGTCGTCTCTTCTCCGAACTGAAGAGCCCCAACCTACCAAGCCTCTCCACATCCAGGAGCCCTTCCATGCCCTTGATCATTTTTGTTGCCCTTCTCTGTACCTTTTCTAGTTCAGCGATGACTTTTTTGAGATGGGGTGACCAGAACTGCACACATTACTTGAGGTGCGGTCGCACCATTGATTTGTATAGAGGCATCTATCTACAGCCCCAGATCATCTATCTATACTGGTATATATCTATAATATATACCAAGACTTTAGGCACTGTCCCAGCCACCTGCATCTCCTAAAGCTTTCATGTACCTGGGGGAGACGGAGGAAGGACCAATCAGGCCACACATGGGTGTGACCCAGTGGCAAAGCTTCCCCAGCGGCAAAGCTTCCCCAACAATTCCCCTCCCCCCCTCAGCCCTCCTGCCACATTGGAGCTTGGGGCATCACTATATGAACTGTAGGAGAATCCTGCTGCTTGGGTTCCTCAGCCTGACTCTCAATGGGTCAAATCTGGCTCAACGGTCCAGGTTCTGCTGACCCAGCCTGGCCTGAAGTGGCTCCACTCCTGGAGAAACAGTGTGACATTAGTGTACCCCGATGCGGAAGGGGGGAGCTCCAGGGCTCCCTTCCCTTTCCCCGGCAGCCATACTTCTTGCAAAGAAACCATCTTGTGGCTTTACAAGTGGTTGGACTATAAAGAGGAGGGCGGGCACCAGCTGCGCCAGAATCCAAATAGGATGAGTCAAAATTACACCCAACCTGACTGGACCTAACACTAAGTCAGGTCCTGTTCAGGGTGGGCCACAGGCCCTGTGTCTGTAGTAACAGGAGGTGCACGGAGAAACCACAGATGGGGGAGAACCAGGAGTGGTCAGGATCGTATCCAATGCCTGAAACACTAGTGGATGCCACTGTGGGAAACACCTCACCCTTGCCCACTGAATCATTTGTCCCAGAACACCAGAGTTTAGGCAGCAGCAGTTACGTACTGCGGAAGGATAAGTACAGGGGGGCAGCTAGGAATTTGGGATTGAGTTTCACAGAGCTCTTTATTGGTCTTTTGCTGCTCACTGTCTCCAGATCTTCCCCAAAGCAGCTGCTGCCAAGGAGAGCAGGGCCTGTGAGGGCTTCACCAGCGAGTCCATGAATATTTCAGCAGGGGAAGATGGATGTGGGATTTAGTGTCTGCCTGCAGAGGAGGTCGAGCTGTTACCTAGCAACCCAGGCCTCTTTACAGCTGGGAAGATGGCAAGCGGAGGAGGGTGCTGCTTGGCAGTTGGGTTGTGTGGTGAAAGTAGGGCAGTCCTTTATATGTTGTACAGGCCTGGGCAGTGAGCCACTATCCCTGTATAGGGAACTGGTTTAGAGAGAGAGTCCCTGTAGCCTCAGCCACTTAATGAAGACTTACCAGCTTCCCAACTGCATTTCCCTCCTTGTTCTGCTGCCAAACAAAGCTTGCTCCCTACATGGACAAAGAATTTCTACCAGGGCCCGTTTTGGGACAGGCGGCTCATGGGAATATTTATTTATTTATTTATTTAATACCCCGCCCACTCCAAGCAGTCTGGGGCGGCTTACAATATTAAAACACATAAGATCAGGGATGCGGAGAAGTAGGTACGTGGCTTCATTGTTGGTGGGAGTGTCCGCATGGAAGAGCTTTCTGGATGGAAATATGGCCACAGATGAACAAGATTGCACAATTTGAAATACCAATTCAACCAAAGTTTGCTTTGTTAGGTATCTTCCCGGACCTTCATATAACAAACGACAGATAGCAAGCCTGTCAACAACTTAGAATGGCGGCGCTACACACAATTGTATGTAATTGGAAATCGAACAAAAAACCCTCGTATAAAAAATGGATAGAGAGAGTGTGGTATACGCTCACTATGGAGAGGATACAAGCGGAGAGACACACAGAATTGGAGGGTTTTTATGCCATCTGGAATAATGTATGGGACCTGATTCAACAAGACTTAGATCAAACTGAATCTAAAATGTCACTTTGTTTAACTAAAATTTGATTGTAATGTTTAACATTCCAAAATATTATGTTTTTGGACCACTGCTGTAACTTAGGTCCAAAGTATGGTTGTTTGAAATTGGAATGTTTATGGAAATATAATAAATATATATTAAAAAACCCAAACAAACACATAAGATAAATAAAACTATCGAATACAATAACAAATACAATATCACGTTGCAGGTGCCCTTTCTGGAGCTCTGGAGGGGGAGCAGGTGCCTTCTCCACCACCTGGTGCAGCAGACTAGCCTGGCCTATATATGCAGGGTAGCTAAAGTGACATTTCTCTTGGTGAATGTGTGCAGGCTTCCAAGCTACACAGAGCTCTGCCCCAGGTGTGTCCACATAGGAGCTTGTGAGGAACTGTCATAACGAAAAGAGACCAGTTAAATAGGACACAGAGGTAGGCAACAAAACACTGTGTCAAATGCAAATGCTACAAGTCTGAATTTGATGGGTAAACTAGAGCACCTGGGAGTAAATGAGGCTATTGCTATAAAAGACATCTCCAAAACCTGGTGGAATGGGACACACTTACACCAGGATACAAAATATAGGGGAATGACAGCAAGGCATGGTGGCAGGAGTAGTTAAGGACAGCACTGAGTCAAATAGGATAAAAAGCTGTAAAGACACACACTGTACCTTAGAATCTATGCAGAACAATTCAGTGCCTAAACAGAGAGTTGACCAGAAGCAGGTCTCTACCGGCTGGCCAGTGATTATGCAGGCTGTACTGGATGAGAGTGATTATGAAATGTTAAGGGAGATTAGACAAGCTACAAAATAGACAACATGGTAATAAAATATGGTTTCATTTACCTTGATATTGACTGTATAAATGTCATATCAGAGCACAATGGCCAACAAAAAAAAATTATACTACATAAATGATTGCTTCTTGAAGTAGCTAGTCTTGGAACCCGCAAGTGGAAATCAAGCTATGTGAGGAAAATAGACGGGAGTATAATCCATGGCAAGTAAATGTAAAACTATAATAAGGGAGGATAAGAGGGAATTTGAGCAACAACTTGCTAAAGATGCTGTGACTGGGAACAATTATTGTGGCAACCTACTTTCCCAAAATAAAAACTCAAATAATAAACACTTTGCTGTTTCTGCAGAGCTCTGACTCTGGGTGAAAACAGACATGACGCTAACCACCCTTTAACTATCCTTGGTGGTTATTTATGCATGTTGCAGGGCTGTGTTGGTGCCCTATGCAGCCCTGCAACATGCATAAATGATCACCAAGGGTGGTTAAAGGGTGGTTAGCGTCATGTCTGTTTTCACCCTATGTTTCCCAGTGTAGAGAAAGTAAGGTTGCCACATTGGTCCCAAATATAGGCAATAGAGATTATGTAGTGCAGTGATATCTTTTCCCAGGGACACATACAGGAGACAGCAGCCAATTCAACACACTTTCTCCAACGGGTCAGGCAGTAGACACTGCTACCGACATGGGGTTCACTTCCTTAGGCTCACCACTGTGACCAGGATTTGGGGATCCCTTCTCTCTGGCTGTCCCCCAAAAGACCAGCCACGACTCACTTACCTTGCTTAGTGCAACCACTGAGCCACACTATTCCTAGAGTGTGACAGCCTGTAAGGAGTTAATGCTTTGTTGCCTCTATCTCAGGGTTCTACAGTCATCAGAAAAGTAAAAGGGACTAGGTCCATCTTGGTGGTAAACCAAGATCCCATCCGTATCGTGTGAGTAACCACACGGACACATGCTTTACAATGAGAAAGTTTCATATAAGAATTAAGACAGATAATACTGGTTCAGAGTAAATACAGAAGGTGCATAAGAAAATAAAATCAATAGAGTGTGCAACGCTCACTTACTTAGAAAACTTCCCTGTCTAGGTTCTTACCTAAGCTCAGATCTAGTCCTTGAAAGCAAATTGCCCTGTCTGTCCATGCAGACTGGCAGGTCCAGGTGTCACATGCTGGCAATGTCTTCACAGGAATTCTTCAGAAACGGTGTCTTCTATGTGCTCTCAGGCCTCCTTTAAATTAAATATGCAAAGTGACCCTTTGTTTCTGTTCCTGTCTTTCTCCAGGTATCTGCGTGTTATCATGTAGGCTGCTTGGATGAGTATTCGAGCCAGACTCCTTTGTCTGGGCCGGGCTTGCTTAAGTTTCCTGTTCCATTTTCTAAGCTTTTACTATAACTTTCATTCTAGCTTATAAATCAATAATTCACATCATATAATTAACACCATGTTGTTCTATACATTACGCTGATTGTTTAGATACTAAACACTTCCAGGTTACATTCATTGGTTTTACAACATATTACTGCTGAGAACAGATGTACTTGTGACACTTCGGTTACACAAAACTTCCATGACAGATGCAAAATGTAATAAAAAGCTTTTTGAAATTTTTCAGACGCAGGAAGCCTACTAAAGAATCAGATGGGCCCCTAAACAATCGAGGGGTAAAAGGAGCATTCAGACAAGGTAAGGACAAGTCTGAGAAGCTAAATTCTTTGTTTGCACCAGTTTTCACTGCAGAGAAGATACACACACCAGAATTATTTTTTGTAGGTAATAAATGTGAAGAACTGTCTCAAATTAACGTGGCAAAAGATGAGGTTGTAGAGCAGGTTGATAAATTAAGTTAGGTCACTAGGGCCAGGTGTTAGCTCAGAGGAAGAGGCTCAATAATCAATTCTGCTAAAGCTGGACTTCTGATTAAAGTTAATTTTCATTTGTATATAGAAAGTGTTTTATGAATTGATTTTAAAGCTCTACAGTAAGTTTTTGTGCATTTCACAAAACACAATTGCCATGCTAAACCTTGAATTCAAGTGTAACAGGATGGCAATGCCAGGGGTAAGTCCCTGCAGGATTAGGGCCCAGAGGTTCCAGTCTTTCACAAGGATCAGCTTTATTTACATATGCCAGGTATGCAACATCTTCAGCCCCCATTACCCCAGGACAGCCAGGAACACAACGTTCTGGCTTTCTGTTCCAGGCCTGGCCTTTCAGTACTTCAGGCAGTAGTCCATCAGTAAGCTGAGAGCTCTCAGTATCTAGCAGTTTTCAACAAAGGTTCAGCACTGGACACCAATTCTCAGGAACTTCTTCCACCTCAGCATACAGGCAGAGACGGAGGCTGCTTGTACAGCCCTTGATGACACGGGAGCATGCACCATTCAAATGTAGCGTAGCTCCTGTCCTGTGGGAAAGGAGGAAGTGTGGCTCTCCCGCCAGCAAGCTCATGTATCGGACAGGGTAGGCTTTCACAACCCTGTCCGATGCGCGAGCTTGCTGGCGGGAGAGCCACACTTCCTCCTTTCCCATGCGATGGGAGCTGCGGTACATTTAAATAGCGCATGCTCCCGCAGAGCCAAAGGCTGCTCGTGGGAAAACAGCCTGAAGCTTCTCAGCTATGTGCCTCTTCTTATGCTGGGAGAGTGGGCGTGGCCAGGCTTCCCTCTGTATAACCTTAAAGGGCCAGCAACCTGCTCCACTCTCTGGGTCAATCTCTGTTATCTTCTCAACTTGTTTATTGGGCTGGCTCTGCCAAGCCCTCACCCAGTGCCAGTGTCACCCCGCCTGGCATTCACTGCTCTTAAAGGAACAGCAGGTTGCACTCAGCCACATCAGGTATAATTAATTGCATTAAATACTTGAGAATGGAGTCTCAGGCAGACCAGTTGGCCACTTCAACAGTAAACTGTCCTGCTAAAAATGGTGCAGGACCAGCAGGAGAAGCTGATGCAGTGTATGCATGTTCTAGCCCAGCAGAGAAAACAGACACTACCTGGAGGTAGTGGGTTTGCTCAGAGACAAGACCTTGTATGACAGCTAGAGGTCCAGGACATCTGGGAGCATCCATGATGAATCAGAAAATGACAGCAAAGTCCCGGAGCCACACGGAGCATACTCCACCAGCAGGAGGCAAGTGCAGCTGAGCTGTGTAGGGATGGGCACCTGGAAAAAATTATGGATCTGTAATTAAATCAATTTTTTTTTTAAAAAAAAAAAAGCCATTTTGGAAAAGGGCAGCAGTTCTGCGCATGTGCAGACCGACTGCTGCCACCATTTTGGAAAAGTCTGTGTATGCACAGAACAGTCTGCTAGTGCTGACCATTTTGCACATGTGCAGTTTTTTTTTTTATTTAATAGGTTTTAAACTGGACCGCAAACCTGCCTGTTGCAGTTTGACATGGAATTATTTATATTAATCTGTAACTGCCTGTTATGAGCAGTTATGAATTAATACACACCTGTGATGCCCATCCCTAGAGCTGTGGGGACCCCAGCAAGAGAACTGGAGGTATCAGGGATTGCAAGGAGGTGGTACCCTGAGGAAATGTTACAACTGTGGACAGCTGGGGCATTTGTGGAGGGTTTGCCCCTTTCCGGGGTTTAAGAATTTAAGGACTCTGGGTGTCCAGAGGAGGGGTGTATGTGGCATGGCCAAAAGGTTGTGGAGCCAGGCTAAAGGGTGCTGGCACTGTCAGGAATTGCAGCATGTAAGAGGGGAGTGTCATAAAAGAAGGAAAAAGGGCAGCATGAACCCATGTGAGAGGATGGTCCTGAATTTAGGAAGTCAAAGGGGGGATGGAACTCAGCATCCCTTGATAGTAAAGATACAGAGAAAGGCAAAAAAAATTACGGTTAGGGAAAAGCCTTTACAGGATCAAGACCCTAGAGATATATGTTGGTGTTGCAGACAGCCTGGACATCAAAGAAGTTGGTGCCCAAACATAGGGTCTCAAGTGTCCTGTGAAGAAAACCCTGCTTGTCCCAGAGGGGAAACCAAGACAAGATTAGGTCTCAAATTGGCTGGGCTAACACAAAATGCAAAAGAGAGTTTGAGGGAACCTGCAGTGCTCAAACGGGTAGCACAGGGGTCCCAGACTCATCCCACAGATGGGAAGAGGCTAGTCCACTATGCCACCTAGAGTAAGATGAGTTTACTAGAGTCAAGGGGAACTAAGAATGTCGAGACTCAAACCCAGGAAAAGGGGTCACAACGGATTAGTCAAGGGATAACGGCCCTTTTTAAACAGGACGTGCTCACGCAGGTCCACCCATCCTCGAGTGTCCGGCTGAAGGTGGTGTGGGTGGGCACGCGCTCCCATGACTCACGCACCACTCACTTATGCCTATGCATGGAGCATTGGGGGGAAATCTGGGATGCTCCGTGCAGGGGTAGGAGTGGGCGGTCCGTGGGTAGGGATGCACATCCACCGTACACTCATTCCAACCTGATTGATTCCCCCCTCCACTCACTAGATGTGTGTGGATGCTCCACGTGGTGCA
>QEPC01002020.1:2138272-2161428 GCA_003113815.1 Sphenodon punctatus
GCAGTTAATTCCCCACAGGGGCCATACCCCCCCCCCCACCAGGGAAAATGACCCCCTTCTCCCTAACCCAGTCCCTCCCTCCCCCACTCTCATTGGGGGCAGGGAGCATACTAAGACCCTCAAAATAAAAATTAATATTCCTCCCCCTCACAATTTATTCTCCAATATTATTTTGGAGTATATGTGTGGGGTCCCATTGCACCCTGTGAGGTCTCCAGGTGTATCCCCAGCATTGTTCGGCAGGATCCTAACATATTTTAATGGCCATTTGGGGAGAGGGTCTATGCATGCATTCCTATGGTCATTCAGTGTCCTCCTTTTTAGTATGTCCCTGTTGTAAGCCACCCTGAGCCTCGTTGGGAAGGGCAGCATATCAATTTGAATAAAATAAATAAATTAAATAAATTGCAGTGGCCTGCCTCCTGGTGTGATGGGCCACTAGGACCATATTTCACCAATGCTTCAGGGTCTGCACTGGCTGGCTACCTAATACCTTTAATCTCCTGGGCTCAATTCAAGGAGCTGGTTTTGATTTCTAAAGCCCTATGATACTTTGGGCCCAATATACCTTAAGGACCATCTTCTTCCCTATGTCCCATTGTGCTCTCTTTGGTGAGCTGGGGGTGGCCTTCTGGTTGTGCTCTTGGCACATCAAGGATGGAAAAGAAGGGTTCAGGCAGAGGTATTCTAGGGGGCTGCCCCTCAGCTGTGGGATTCTCTTCCCGCTGAGGTTCACCAAAGCTCAAGCTTATGTGTGTTCTGGAAACTGTGTTCCCAGCTGCTGGGGATGCGGGTCTGGGTGACTTAGTGCAGGATCCGGGGTTGGGAACCAACATATGGACCGGGGACAGGCAGGTGGGCATGATGAAAAGGCAGGAAGCAATTAGGGAAGAAGGACTGGTTTCTATGCATGGAGCAGAAGGGCCGTTTCCATGGTATAGAATAAACAGGGCAGAGATGGTCCAGACACAAACAGGGGTCAGGCAGGGCAAAGCAGAGCCAGTCCAGAAACAGAGGAACAAGGCAAGCAGCAGGAAGAAGGTAAATGGTGCGGTGCAGTGGCATAGCTAGCATGGGCCCTTTTAACCCGAGATGCACCCACTCATGCCCACGCAGGCCGCTGCATGGGTATGAGTGGGTGCCACCCATGTGACTGCCGTGGTGGGTAGATGTGCGTGTCTGCGTGCGCATTCCCGCGAAACACGCATGCACACCCACCTCCACCCATTGCCTGCTCATGGAGTAATTGGCCAAAACAGCGATTGCTCCATGAGTGGGGATGCGTGGGGGATCGGTGTGCACCTGTGTACCCAGTGCCCACCATGCCGCCCTCACTGCCATGCACACACCCATCTCCGCTGCAGCTGCGGCCCGTTTTAAAAGGGCCATGGTATGGGGAGAGGGGTGTGCGGTGAAGCCCAGGCCCTGCACTCTGTTGGGGCCCTTTGCAAGTGATCCCAGCACCAGCACCACTAGGAAAGCAGAGTGGGAAATATTTAGTTATTTGTTTATTTATATTTATTTACTTTGATCCCGCTCCCTTCAGCCTTATGGCAGCTCGGGGCAGCTCACAAAACATTTAAAAACAATATATTAAAAATAAATAAAAGGGTTCCTAAAACAATAAAAACAACAGTAAAAAGAGGTAAAACCACAGGCAAACCCCCCCACCCTCATTCCCACCCTCCCCCAAAGGCCCGGACAAACAGCCATTATAACTTAGCTAGGGGAATCTGTCTGTGCCGGCTTCATGTTGGGAGTTCTGTTCCTGTCACCCCTTCTGTTCCTGTCATCGTCAAGCCCGCCTGGGCACCCCGCAGCAGCACTCTGCGAGTCCCCGACATGCGAAGCTCCTCCCGCCCCCAACAACACAATAGGGCGTTCGGCCGCTGCCGGCGTCCTCGGCACCCGACGCAGAGCCCCAACCTGTGGCCACGCCCCCCCTTGCCAGCACACAGCGTTGGAAGGCCCCTGCCCCTGCTGCGGCGCTCGGAGCGCTTGTGGGCACGTACGGGGGTAGGGCCTGTAGGATAAAACCCAGGAGACAGCAGTGCTGGTGATTCAGAGAAACCGGCCCCCTTGAATTGAGCGTGGTGAAGTGCGAGCTGTGGAGCAAGTGAGAGCGAGTGACCTCACAAGCCCCGAGCATCTGGATCCTTTCCTGTGTGTTTTCCTTTGGTTGAATCGGTGAGTGTTTGCGAGTGTGAGTGGAGCGTGGGTGTGTGCGTGAGTCCCTATTTCCCTCCCCCACCCAGGGTTTCACCCTTCCTGCGTGAGTGACCCGCTTCCCCCCCTCTTGTGGGTTGCCTTCTTGACTCCCTCACCTCTCCCCAGATGGATCCTTCCCTTCCCCTTGCTGACCCTGGAGAGAGTGGGACGAGCGAGTACCGGGGCAGACCTTGGCCTTCCTGTGTCGCAGCGCCCAATGATGATAGTGGCCTGTTCTCTTTGAGTAGAGGTAAAGGCCATCATACTATCCTGACGGGCATTATACTTACACCATCGCTCCCCTGCACCCGAAAGGCCTCGGTCGTGTGTGTGCTCCCTGTATGAGTGTTGTATGTCCCCTACCCAGTGACAGTTCCTTGCTGACTAAGGGCCTTTTTACACGGACAGAAGTGTGTGTGTGTGTGTGTGTGTGTGTGTGTGTCTGTTTACATGGACACACACCCATCTACACCCATCTCCACCTACGGAGCCTCCTCCAGTTTACTGGAGAGCTCCGTGGGTGGAGGTGGGTGTGCGATGGGTGTGTAATGGGTGGAGGTGGGTGTTGCGCGGGAGTGCACCCCCCCATCCCGCTCAGTGTTCACATGGGCAAACACCGAGCAGAGACCCATCCTCCCCCACCACCGCTGGCCATATATATACAGACACACCACCACCACCACTAAGCGGAGGGGTGTGGGGGAGAGACCATGTAAAAGCAGGCTAACTCACTGGCAAGGATATTGAATGCAAATGAATGACAAAGGAAACACTTAGCACATAATTGTCAGTGTAAACAACCTGTTGGACTTCCTAGAAGCACTCAAGGAGGGTGAGCTGCTCTAAGATCTCCCCCATCTCCTCTATATGTGTTTAGAGGAGTTTTCCTGGATTGTTTTTTTTATTTCACTCAAATTCCATCTTATCTCTCTCATCAGAGCAATGGCTGCCTTGTGGGGCAGGGGAAGCATTCAGTAAACCACTGTCCTGCTAGAAATCTGCTTTGTCTTGCTCTCCTTGCTTTTTTCCCTCTCCCCAGTCCTCATTTCAGTCATTCCATTCAGAAAAGAGCTCATCGTCGTCATACTGGCTGGGCTTTTATTTGGAGCAGGCATTTAAAGAGATGAATTGAACACAAGAGCTTGCAGAGACAGAGATGGGGGAAGAACAGACAGGCTTTAGGGAAGAATCCTCCTCCCTTATCTCTCAGAATGTATAGCTCCCTTAGGGGTAGGGACCTGTCTCTGACTGTGGATTGTACAGTTCCAGGTACACTGCTTGCACTATATAAATAATACAAATAATAAAATAGTAATAAGGATTCTCGTGTCCATGGACCATGGTTTTGTGCTTCATTTCAGTTACAGAGGGTTTAGCTACCCTTCGAGAGGGTAGAGTGCCAGAATGTTTGAAGGAGGCGGTGGTTCGCCCTCTGCTCAAGAAACCATTTCTTGACGTTGATTCGCTCGCCAGCTATCGGCCAGGCTCTAACCTTCCCTTTTTAGGGAAGGTTATTGAACAGGTGGTGGCTCAGCAGCTCCAGGAGCATCTAGATGGCCTCAGCTTCCTAGATTCCTCACAGTCTGGTTTTCGCCCAGGGTACGGCACTGAGACTGCACTTGTGGCCTTGGTTGACGACCTGCGCTGGGAAATGGACATGGGATGTTCGACCTTATTGGTCCTATTGGATCTCTCGGCGGCTTTTGACACGGTTGATCATGGGCTGTTGGTGATTCGCTTGCGGGACCGGGCAGGATTGGGTAGGACGGTGCTACAATGGTTCTGTTCCTACCTAGCCGGTAGGACCAAATGAGTGGTGCTGGTGGATAAGTCATCTTCCCCCCATGACCTCTCATGTGGTGTTCTGCAAGGTTCTATTCTGTCCCCGCTCTTGTTCAATGTGTACATGCAGCCATTAGGCGAGGTCATGAGGCAGTTCGGAGTGAGTTGTCATCAATATGCTGATGACACTCGGCTGTACCTCTCATTTTCATCGGGCCCAGGCCCAGCAGTCTCTGTGCTTTCCCGGTGTTTGATGGCTGTGGTGGACTGGATGAGGCAGAGCTGACTGAAGCTGAGTCCTGACAAGACAGAGGTAATGTTGGTGGGGAGAGCGGTGGGTATGACTTCTCCTGTCATTGATGGGGTTTGTCCCCCATTGGTCTCCCAGGTGCGGAGTCTAGGGGTGCTCCTGGATTCCCAGATCAGTTTGGATATCCAGATGGAGACGGTGGCAAAGGGGCCTTTCTGACAGTTACATCTGGTTTGGCAACTTTGGCCTTATGTCTTCGACTTCAACCTGGCCACCATCATTCATTCTTTTGTTACCTCAAGACAGGACTATTGCAACGCGGTCTATGTGGGACTACCCCTGGTGACGGTCCGGAGGCTGCAGCTGGTGCAGAATGCGGCGGCCCGGCTCCTTACGTGGTTGGGTCGCCGGGAGCACATTACACCAGTGCTTCGTTCTCTGCACTGGCTGCCTATTTTCTTCCGGGCCTGATTCAAGGTGTTGGTTCTTACCTTTAAATCCCTACATGGCCTCGGCCTGACCTAGCTGTGGGAACACCTCACTCCCTGGGTCCTTGATTGGCCCCTGCAGTCCGCTGTGGGTGCCTTCTTGGCGGTCCCCTGAGTAAATTGGGGGGCCACTATGGAGAGGGCGTTTTCGGTGTCTGCACCTCGGCTGTGGAACTCCCTCTCGGAGGAGTCTCGCCTGGGCGCGGACCTACTGACTTTTCATCCGGTCTGTAAAACCTGGCTGTTCTGCCAGGCATTTGGTGGAGGTGACAGATGAGGGAGGAAGGGATGGGTTTTGGGTGTGTGTGTATGTGTGTTGAGGGTTAGGGTTGGTGGGTATGGTTTTGTTTTATGTTTATATTTTTATGGCTTCACCATGTTGTTTTATATTGCTATTTTATATATTTGGTTTAAATTGTAAAATAAATAAATAAATAAATAATCTGACTTAAGTATGTTAAAAAAACAAAAACATCTTTATGTAGCGTTTATATATATTAAAGGGAGCTTTTGATGCCATTGACAGGTTGAAACTATGGAAGAAACTGGCAGCTACTACAATGGATAGAGCTCTGTTGACATTAATTATTATTATTCTAATACATCCTGTAGAGTTTGTATGGGACTTATGGTGCGTATGACAAGGGTGTCTGATTGCTCCTTCACTTTTTAGTTTGTTTTGAAAAGATTTTAAGTCATTATTTTATAGGGAACATGTTTCCTGCCCTTAAGAGATTGAATGATCCCATTCCTTTATTACTTTATTACTTTATGCAGATGGTGCAGTGCTAATGTCACTATCTCAGAGGCTAGGCTATTGATGCCTTTGAACAGTATTGTAGAGAAAGTAAGGTTGCCATGTTGATCCCAAATATAGGCAATAGAGACAAAATAGTACAGTGATCTCTTTTATTGGACCAACTACAGACCCTGTAAGGTCTGAAAGCTTGCATCCCTCCACCAATTGTAGTTGGTCCAATAAAAGATATCACTGTACTACTGTCTCTATTGCCTTTGAACAATATTGTACTATAAACATTCTGGAAATAAATATGGCTAAAGTTATGGTGTTTGGCTAAAGTTGGCTAAATATGGCTAAAGTTATGGTGTTTGGGAATGGTAAGAAGGTCTATACCTGATTCATAAATAAACAGTAGTTGGAATTTGTCCCTATATTTCAATATCTTTGGATTTATTTCAGTAAATATCTGAGATGGTCAAAACATATTGAAGTAGACTATATCAAAGCTATACAAGCTCTTGGTGGAGTTCTTTTCTATTAATTATTAATATTATCAAGCATTTATATAGCACAAGCAATGTACCTGGCGCTTTACAAAGTAATGGAATAGACACGGTCCCTGCCCTCGGGCTTGCAATCTGAAGGAAGGGGAACAGACAGAGAGACAAGGATGTAACAGTCACAAAGATGCGAGGTTCCAGGTGCACGTGCTTGGCTTGGTTACAGCGAGAATGATGACTGACTGGTCTGTGTGTGTGGTGAGGAGAAGAACCAGTCGAAGATGGAGCCACGGAAGCCAAGGGAGTGAAGTGAGTTCAGCAAGAGTGAGTGGTCAACAGTATTGAAGGCAGCAGAGAGGTCAAGGAGGACAAGAATGGAGTAGAGGTGATTAGATTATAATCTAACACGATGAAGGGCAGTATTACCAGTCCTGAAAGTCTTTAGATCAAAGATAGTGGTTGTTTTTACATGATCGATATACTGGTATTAACCCCTCTAAATCCAGATTGTATGTGATCATCTGAACTGCCATGCTGGATTAATTTACTTCTGCTTCCTGGTTTTTAGCTCCTGTTTCCTGGTTTTATTCAGGATTAGTTCAACATGATTTTCAAGGATTTATTTACTCTGAAATGAAATAAGTCCAGAATAGTGATTATATAAACACTTATTTTGGACTAGAGCCCCCCTCCTACAGAGAACTGCAGGTAGAGTTTACGTCCCTCCTACCCAACGTCTCTATGGTATTTTGCAGTCTTGGGTGGCAAAATGTCATGGGTAGGGATTTATAACAGAGAAAGGTGTGACAAAATGCTACCCATGCTGTCTCCTAAGCTACTATGACCTGGCAGCGGAGGGAATCCATCATGCCCACCTGCTCCAGGGACCCATGACAGCAAATGACATAGGCACAACAAAGACATAAGAGAGGGGCTCACAGCTGCCCATACAGTATCCAGAAATCAGACGGGAAGAAGGCTCTGAAATTCAGCTGTGCTGAATTCCCTGTTTGTCTCAGCTCTCTACACAAATACAATCCTTTCTGGAAATTTACGTCCCAGTCAATTAAGGATAAGACTGATGCTCTAGCAGTGACATTCTCCTCTTGATCAGAGTTCCCCAAGGTTTATAATTCAACTGTGCTGCACCATGGGATTGATGGAGTCCTCCTTGCAATAGCTATACCAGCATAATTGTTCACGCTGGCTGTTTTCAGACAAGCACAATACTGGTATTATTATATTCCCTATCAATCCAGCTTGAAGGTGATCCTCTGAACATCATCCTGGTTAAATACCGGTATAGTTCAACTTGGATTTAAATGTCTTATGCTGGCATAACAATTGTATGAACACCTAAACCAATATTAAGCCCCTAGAGATTTGCAGGTAGAGTTTATGTGCCCTCTACCCATCTGCTCCAGGATCCCAAGACAGTAAAAACTTTGTGAGGAGAGGGGTTCACAGTTGCCCATACAGCAGCCAGGAGAGGCACCCAGGCAGGTAGCAGACCTGAGATGCAGGGACTTTGTTCCCTGATTTCTTTTCCTTTTATTTTAGATTTATTTTTAAAAAAAATTCTCAGTCCTTTATCTGTTTTTAAACTATGTGGGCTCTGCCTCCCCACTCTCTGAGCCTCGGCAAGGCAGGAGCCCCTCTAGACGTGCTCTCCCTCCCCGACTCATGGAGTCTGGGGAATGGATTGAGTAGTACCCGTGCTCTCCTGGCAGGGCTTGGAGACCAGAACTGGCACTCTCCCCCTTCTGAAAGAACTCAGGAGATCTGCACCAGCTCCCAGTGACTGTGTTTCAGGCAGAGGAGCCCACAAACTGCTTATAAAGAGCCAGAAGCAGGTAAATGGGATGATAATCCCACGTGCCTCTTTTCTGACCCCTCATATCTCCCTCTGCAACAGGAGTGGCAGAGCCATGCCCACCTCCATAATTGGAGTGGCAGGAGGGGAACTGAAATTCAGCTGCAGTGAACCATGGGATTGACGGAGTCCTCCTTGTGACCCCTGTACTGGTATAAGCTTTCAGATGACCATACTGGTTTAATGATTTATATCAGCATGACCACGATGTTCTGAACACTTAATCCTGATTAAAACCACGTGACTATAATGCTAGTTTTCCAAATAATTCCGGCATTAGAGCGTTCATCTGAAAACAGCTAATGCCATACTATAGTAAAGTTTTATGCAGGATCAAGTTTGATAATCTAAACACTTATTCCAGAATAACAACACTGGAATGTAATGCTAGCATTATAGCTAATACTGGTATTACTGTGCTCATGTAAAAACAGTCTGAGTCTGTGTTACTATGTGGGGCAGAAATCCAGAGTGATAATTCTATGACTTACCCTAGAATAAAGAGAGTTTCCAATTCTTTTTTAAGATGGTTATTTTCCTTACCAAATTCTACAACAGCAGGAATTTTATGTGCTGAGACAGGTCAGCTTAATGTTTTTCCACACAAGCTCAGTTAAGAACAATAAACTGAATTTTGCAGTTGTTAATGGCAGTAGGTTTCAAATTCCATACGCTGACAGAAAATGTTCTTGTGGGGAAAATTTAATTGATGATATAAACCATTATTTATGTTTTGGGCAGTCCATTCCTTTAAGGAAGTTAAATGCACAACCACACTCCATTATTGTAAACAGGGGACTGCTGAAGCTCTGATTTTGAGGAAACTGCTTGAGCTACATTTCTGAAAATGTATCAATGGCTATAATTTGTGAGGACCACCATATGCGCAAAGTTTGAGGAAGATCCATCAGGAAAACAAAATGTTATGACTGTTTAAATGTTAATTGGTTGTGGTCAAAATGCACACATCCTCATGATTTTGAATCATCCATATCTCCTCCCCCTGGATAAGTTGAGCCCCCAAACATCACAGGCTTGGAGCATGAGATCAATAACAACTGCTTCTATAATATGATAGTGATTGGTACAGCCAAAACCGAGTTATTCATGATTAAAAAATCAGTTCTGCTGGCTCACACATGCACAGTTGAGCAGCTGCTGACCAGCAAAACACAGCATAAGGAAAGTTACATGACTCTACTTTTTAAAATCCCGTAACTTTATCAGAAGCCAGCTCTGTCACAAAGCCTTTACGCTCTAGTCAGTTTCATGTCAATTACCCACTTGCCTCAGAAAGACAGCAAGAGGATGCTCTAGTCAGCTTCTTGTCAATTACCCCCCACCCCCCGGCCTCACTCTGTACTTTTGACTCCCTATGAAAAGTTTGCAAGTTTCCAAAAGTTACAAACTTTTCACTTGGTATGAAAAGTTGCAGACTTTTGACTCCACACTTTTAAAAGTCTGCAACTTTTGGAAAGCTGCAGACTTTTCATAGAGTCAAAAGTACAGAGTCAAAAGTCTGCAACTTTTCATATCAAGTGAAAAGTGGTATGATTAAAACCTAAACTTTACAAACTTTAAAAGTACAGAGTCAAAAGTCTGCAACTTTTCATATCAAGTGAAAAGTGGTATAATTAAAACCTAAAAACTTTAAAAGTACAGATTCAAAAATCTGCAACTTTTCATATCGAGTGAAAAGTCTGCAGGTCTTCAAAAAGCTGCAGACTTTTCATAGAGTCAAAAGTACAGAGTCAAAAGTCTGCAACTTTTCATACCAAGTGAAAAGTCTGCAGCTTTTGAAAAAGTGCAGACTTTTCATATGGAGTCAAAAGTAGGGAGTGAGGCTGGGGGTTAATTGACATGAAACTGACTAGAGCTTCCTCTTGCTGGCTTTCTGAGGCAAAGTGGGTAATTGGCACAAAACTGACTACAGCGTAAAGTCTTTGTGACAGAGCTGGCTCCTGATAAAAGTTATGTGATTTTAAAAAGCAAAGTCACGTAACTTTCCTTATGCTGTTACGCCGGGACTCCCCTTTTCCCTGGGCCCCCTGGCAGGCTTGGCAACTTATGGAGGGGGTATGGGGGAGAGGAACTATGCCGCTTCCCCGGCCCTCTCCCCCCTCACTGGCCTGGTGTTGCAAGTTCTGCTGCCCCCACTAGGGATACTGGGGCTACTGACATGTTCCTTGTCTGTGCATGCTAGGACTACATTTCCCAGCATGCCCAGACAGGAACAGCAAGATGGCAGCGGCCCTCTGTGGGTGATTTCAGACGTGACGCAGTGAGATTCACCACAGTGAATCCCACCCCGGAGTCAATTGTGTCACCGCGGGCCGTGGTGAGCTGCATGGCCCCAAAAGACGTGACAGGGGCGGCACCACCGCCCGGGACCAACTGGAGTGAACCTGGGCCGGGGGAACCCAACAGACGTGACGCAGTGGCCAGAACTGCGATGGGATCCCCACAAGACGCAAACATGACCGCCTGAGAGAAAACGAAGCCAAAGACAGTGGAGGGCCCCGCCCAGGGAAGGGAAACATGAAGGGAGGGGGTGGAGGGAGCAGCAGCGCTCACAAACAGTGGCCGCATGGAAGGCGCACGCACTTCAAAACGAGAAGCGTACACACACACACACATGAAGCAGCACATCCACACAACAAAGGGGAGCTGGGCAGGGGGACAGAGGGAGGCACACACCAGGGGGGGGGGGGCAGGGAACCCCACGACTGGTCAGATGCATGGGAGTGGGGGGGGGAAGAAGGGCCAGCATGGCCAGCCCACCAGGAGGGGGAGGGGCAGGACCCCAGCAGGAAAGGGAAAGGGGGACCCAGCAGCCCAAGGAGACAGGAGGCAACACAAGGCACAATGAAGCTCAACAGGTGTTTATTGAGGACACAAGCGGCACCGGCCCGGCGCAGAGCCATACAGAGTGGGAGCACACGGGGCCAGGGCATGGGAGAAGGGGCAGCAGCAAAGGGGGCTCGGGGCCCAGTCCGGGAGGCAGGGAATCACCACAACGGCCCACCACGGAGGCCACATGGAGGGATCCGGGGCGGTGGCAGCGGGTCCCAGGCGAGGGGGCGGCAGGCAGGCGGGCGGCAGCGGGTTCCAGGGGGTCCAGCCATCCAGAAGAGGCAGCAGGTGGTGGCGTGAGCACCCAGGCCACTCACGGAACGGAGGCACTGAGGAAGCAGCCAGATGACAGATGGGCCCGGAGTGCCCTACACCCACCTGCAGGGGCTCCCATCGGGTGGAGGGGGTGGTACCGACAGCAGGTGCACATAGCGGGCCCACTGCCACAGTCCCCAGCAGAAGCCGTGCCCGGCCATGTGGAAGCAGATCAGGTAGAAGGACTCGAATAGATCCGCACAGCTCATCTAGAGTTGCACATCAGAGCGGCTGCACACCTCTGAAAGGGCTGCCAGCTCCGGCCCGGAGGTAGGGGGGGGCAAGCCATAATCTGTCGCAGGGGGCCAGAGCAGGTGGGACAGCTCCAGAAGCCAGTAGCAGGCAGCTCCATGGGAGCACGGATACCCACGGGTGCCCTGCATGCTGATGAAGTAGGACATGGCCACGGCAGGGCCACCCTCACACAGGCAGGTCGCATATCCCAGGAAGGCACACACACACTGAGTGGAGGCCGTCTCGGCAGGGCTCCATGCCGCTAGGCCCCCCAGCATGTCCAGTAAGCGCCCCTCAGGGAAGGGGGTGAGCCCCAGCTCCTCACAGTGCAGCGCAGCATACCAAATCTCAGGCACTGATAGGCATCCAGCCAGGTGGGCAGGGAATGCAGGATGCACTGAACGATGGGCGAATGCCACAGGTCACACAGGGTCATGCTCTCGCGGGCGGTCCAGGCATGGTCAGAGCCCCCGGAGCCTCCGAGCGGGACCTCGGGCTGGGATGCAGCTGCCATGGTACAGCTCCTGGAGGGTGTGAGCTGCAGCGGCCATGGGGGCAGCATGGGATGCGGGGCAGGCAGACAGGGTCTGCCAAGGCCGACAGATAACGGCTGGACAGGAACAATGGGACCATTGTGGAGGGATGCAAAGGGAGCGGGCAGCACACAACTGTCAGCATGCAAGGCCAGACAGGCCCACGCATACACACCTGCCTGTGGAGATAGCAACGACTGCACGCGCATGCACAGGGAGGGGCAGCGGCTCGAGCCCCGGGGGCCTGCTCAGGGTACCGCCAATGCTGGACCATAGCCGGTACCTTGGGGTGGGGCACACAACCGAATCGTGCCTGGTGTGGGACATCTGTGAGGGTGGGGGTGGGTATGCACCTGTAGGAAAGAAAGCACTCAGGCATGGTTAGGTGTGCTAATACCATTTATTGTGCTCCCCCATCCCTGCCCCGGTACACCAGTGTGCCCCCGTGCCCTTCCCCCTTCTCACCCCCCCTCAGTGGTCCCAGATGCCCCCTCCCCACCCCATCCCCTATGCTGCCCTGCCCTTCCCCCATCCCCTGCTGCCCCATGGCCATCCCCATCCCCTGCCAACAGGGATGGCCAAGGCTACCGACCCCCTCCCCTCATCCGAGGTGGAGGAGGAGGTGTTGTCAGCCGGAAGGGTCAGGGATTCTACCCCTGCCCCCCCGACTGCCACCCCTGGGGGCCCCCTGTCCTCCCCCCTGGGGGCCCCCTGTCCTCCCCCCTGGGGGCCCCCTGTCCTCCTGGTGGGCTGGGGCCCAGCGGCCTGGCTTCTGGCATCCGAGCTGTGGGGGCAGGGGTCCCCTGATCCGTGGTCCCAGGTGCTGTTGGGGCAGCGGGGGTTGCAGCGCCAGCAGGGCCTGTGGTATGGCCGGGGGTGGTGGTGGAGGGGGCACAGGTCCGGGTGCTGGCACAGTACCCGGCGGGGCTGCTGCCAGTATGAAGGCACTCAAGGCCCCGGCCTGCAGGAGTAGGGACATGCCCTGCTCCAGTGAGCGGTCCAGTTTACGGCGGAGCTCCTCAGACCGCCGGTCCTGCCGGTCCGAGTGGGCCTGGAGTGCCTCCAATTGGTGGTTCATGTCCTGCTTCATCAGCCGCCGGTCCTTTCACATCTCCGCCAACAGCGCCTGGTCCCTCTCCTCCACCTGTTGCAGGGCCCTCATGGTCCCCTCCTCCAGCCGGTGGATGGCTTCCATCATCTCCTCAGTCTGCCATGTGCTGATGGTGACCAGCTCCTGCGCTAGGTCCTTTCAGTGCCTGCGCAACCGCGCTCGGTGCTCCTGCATCCTCTGGACTGGTGGTACTGGCAGCCCCCGGCTGCAGCCCTCCCGTGCCCGGTGTGGCTTTGTAGGGCGATAGAGGGGTCAGTTAAGCATGTGGGGTGCCATTCCCCTGCCCCCCCGTCCCCATGCTCGGGTTTCTCCTTCCCCCCGGAATGGGCACCGCTGGCCCCTGTGCGGCTCCCTCTGCCCATGCCCCTTCCCAGCATCTGGGACCGGGGGGGTGGGGGGTTGCTGCCATCCCCTTCCACCCCCTGTGGCCCCCTCCCCTTGTGGTCCCTGCATGTGCCCTGCATTGCCCCTACCTGCTCCTTCTGTGTCTGTTCCCTCCGAGGTCGGTCGGTCACTGGGGCTGGTATCTGCCCAGTCCTCAGGGCGGCATGCCGTGAGGTGCAGGGTGACTGTCTCCTCCTTGCCCTCCACCTCCTCCAAGTCAGCTGGGGCGTGTGTGCCCTCGCCGGCAGTCAGGCTGGGGGTGTGCCTGGCGCACGTGCCCAAGGTTCCTGGCAGCTCTTCAGGGGCTTCTGTACCTGGTGCCTGGCCATGCCCGGGGATCTCTGGCTGCAGGGGTGGGTGGGTGTTCATCCGCGGATCACTCCTCCTGGGCACTCCCTCCTACCGGGCGCCAGGCGACTATGGAGCCCTTGCGGTGGAGCACCCAGCTCAGTGCATCCAGGTAGAGGGAGGCCGTGTCGCCCGCCCAGAGCGCCGGTTGTTGTCCATGATGTCCTTGAACCCCATTTTCAGTTCTTTTATTTTTGTCCGGCACTCTGCGGGCATGTGGTCATATCCGGCCTCCCCCATCTCCATGGCTATCTGGGCAAACACCTGCTTGTTCCGGGCATTGATCACCAGCTCGCCCTGCATCTCAGGTGTTGCACAGATAGCAATTAGGTTGTGGGTCTCTTGGAGCCCCCCCGACTCCCCCTGTAGTACCGGCACCTGGGTGCCGGCCCCTCTGCTGCCTCCTCCTCCTCCGTGGCCTCCGCCGCCTGTCCCTGGCTCCCTCTGGCCTCGGGTTCCTCCGGGGCGCGTGCCCTCTTGCTGGTCTGTTTGTGGGTACAATGGGGGCTGCTGGTTAGGCTCCTGGTGGCTGAGGCCCCTCCCTCCTTCCCCCCCTCCTGTGCCCCCCCTCCCCAGCTCTGACCCTCCCGCTCCCGGCTGCACCCCCTACCTTCTTCCGGGGTTCCCCCTGCTGCTGCTGCTGCTGCTGCTGCTGCGCCTCCCTCCTCCTCGCCCTCTCACTCCATCCTCTGCACGTTTTCCGCCTCCCTCCTCTCCATCGCCTTCTCCACCACGTTCCCCTACTGCTGACTGCCCTTTAAATCTCCCTCCGTGTGCCGCTTGTTGTTGGTTGCCTGGCTGCGACGCTGCATGCCGTCACCACGGCCCATGGTCATTTCCTTTCACCGTGGCTGGGGGGTTTCCCTTCAGATGTTACTTTTCTTTCACCCCTGCCGTGGTGACCATTCACCACACTTCTGGACCTCCTCCCGCCCTGACCTCACGAAGCATGGCTAGCTTCACCCCGGGCCGCATTTGACTGTGGTGAACATCTGGATGCGAGCAAACAGACGTGCACGGCTCTTTCACCACCACCCGCGTTTGACTGAGGTTGACTGTGGTGAATGCCGAAAACGTAACGTCTGAAATCACCCACTGTGTCCTGCAGCGTCGCGGGTCCTTTTGAAAAACTCCACAGCCCCTCCTGAACCTCCTGTGTGGCTGCAAGTGGCGGTGGCGTTGTTGGTGAGAAGTGTGTGTGTGTCCATGTGAGGGAGAACAGTGCATGTGTGTTTGAGAGAGAGAGTGAGACTCAGCTGGGGGGAGAAGAGTGCATGCATGCGTGTGTGTGTGTGTGTGTGTGTGTGTGTGTGTGTGTGTGTGTGTGTGTGTGTGTGTGACAGAGAGAGAGAGAGAGAGAGAGAGAGACTGTCTGGGAAAGAGATAAAGATTGAGTGGGGGGAGGGGAGAAGAAGTTGAGAGAATCTTTCTCCAAACACCTCCTGTTTTGATGTGGAGGCTATGTTTTTAAAAAAGTCACACACCAACTTCCTCCTCAAACTCCTTTGGCTCTTGTAGAGTTTCTCCTAGTTTACACTAGAGTTAGATGGGGATAATCATTCCCATTGATCCTAAGTCAATTCATATATGCACCACTTAAAAGTTGCACAACATTTAAGTTAAAAGTTCTGTAAAATATACAACTTAAAAGTTGTGCAACAACTGATATATTAATGTGGTGATATATCATATCTCACAAAACCTGGAAAATTACCAAAACAAAAAAAGTTAGTTTAAAAAAAAAGTTAAATGCACAACAGTTTTTAAAACTAAAAACTTTCCTCTTCAAAACATCACAAAATCATTTTGACTCTAGCTTAAACTAAAAAATAAAATAAAAAATTCATTGCAATTACAGTTCAAAAAACATTCTACTGCATACATTGCAACAAGACATAAACACCAAAACACATGGAAATTATTTCAGAATTTGGGGAATATTTAATATTTTATCCTCATCACCATAAATGTAATATATGTTCTTAATTCCTTACCATACATACTTACTTTTATTCATTTTTATCAATAACTAAACTTTCACATTTTTTCATTATTAAACTTCAATTTATTATCATAATTCGACAGAGAATAATTTTTTCAGAGTGCATTAACTCTGTTTCTACAGAACTGCATTCTGTACAATGAATTCTATAACGTTCTCTACACTGACATAGGGTATTTTCAGACGTTACGTGGTCAATGTCAACCACAGTCAATTCCCTGCGGTGGCTTGGACCACGTAACGTCTGTTGGGGGGGACGGATGTTCCCCCCCAGATGTTACCACGGCGGGGAATCACATTCACCACGCGAGCGGCCGCAGCGGCGGGACCTGAGGCCGTTGCGTGGTGAAGGCGATTCCCCGCCGTGGTGACCCCCGCCGTCACGTCTGGACGGCGGCCACGGCCCGGAATCTCCGCAGGGATTCCGGCCCGTGGCCATAGCAGGTGAGCGCTGCAGTGGCATTGGCCACGGCGGCCGCCTGTCTCCCCAGAGGGTGGGCGGCGGGGAGTGTGGAGGGGGCAGGGCCGTGCGGCCGTACGTTGCACCGCACGGCCCCGCCCCCTCCCCGATTCCCCGCCGGGATCCCCCGGCACGTCTGTTAGGGCGTTACGGGTCATCCCGGCGGGGGATGAATTCATTGATTTCGTGATGGGGCCAATTGACCCCGTCACATCTGAAAACACCCACAGTTAACAGTTTATTGTATAAAGTGTATACAATTTGTATACATAAAGGACAGAGTTAATGTGCTGAGACAGGTCAGCTTAATGTTTCCACACAAGCTCAGTTAAGAACAATAAACTGAATTCTGCAGTTGTTAATGGCAGTAGGTTTCAAATTCCATACGCTGACAGAAAATGTTCTTGTGGGGAAAATTTAATTGATGATATAAACCATTATTTATGTTTGGGGCAGTCCATTCCTTTCATTAAGTCTTATTGAATGTAGATTTATGGAGAGTTCCTGCTTTTCCACATCCACATTCTCCGTAATCAGAGTCCAACTTGGATTCCAGGTTAGATGAAATTCTTCTAGGTTATCATGGAGTCCGGCCACAATTCTATCCATTGTCAGGACATACCAGAGCTTCTGTATCCAGTCCATTAATATGGCTCCATCCAGAGTCTTCCACTTTTGAACTGTCGAGTGTATGGCTGCCAGAATCATGGCTTTACATGCAGGGACATTTGATTTCCCCCCCAATTCTTTTGGCCATACACCCAGCAGAGCAAGTTGTGGTGTGAAGGGTATTGTCAATTTAGTATTTTGTTCTATTGTTTCCCATACTTTCTGCCAGAAACTTTTTATTTTTTGGCATTCCCACCAGTGATGTGTATATATATATGTACCTTTTTGCCCACACTCCCTCCAGCAAAGATTACTGTATCCTCTGTTTGCCTGATGTTTCCTGTCAGGGGTTAAATAAAATCTCAAAGTTACTTTGATCTGTGGTTCTCTGACCATTAGGCAACTTGCACATTTTCTCATGTGTAACCAAATCCATGCCATTTGTGTGTCGGTCATCATTAACTGCAGATCATCTCCCCAGGAGGAGAAGTATCCAGCATCTGGTAAGTGAAAAATATTCCTAATAATTTGGTATATCCTGGATATAATTTTCTTGTTTGGATTTTTGTTAAATAGTTCCAGTTCTAATAAGTGAGGCTCTCCTATGAAATGCTGTTTATTTTGAGGATGCAGAAAATAACTGTATAATTTCTAATAAAGTCAAAAATCTACTTTTTCTTTAAATTTTGTTTGAATGGTGTCCATTGTAATCATTTCTTTATTGACAAAGAGATGTCTAGCTTGTGAGATCTCCTTTTTCCCCATTTAATTAATGTATCTTTTGCTTTTTTATTGAGGGATAGAGTTTCACATATTAACGGATTTAAGGGCGATTTTCCTTGTTGAATTTCTAATTTATTTTGACACATTTTCCAGATTTGTAATGCTGTTCCAGCAAATGGATGTGTTGTTCTGTCTTGTACTTGTGTTTTGTATGGGGTCTCTTCATCAAATATTTTACTAAATTTATCTATTTTAGCAGTTGTCTTTCCATTTCTACCCATGTAGGTTCCTTTGCTGCCTCATACCATGGCTTTATGTCTCTTAGCACTGAGGTCCAGTAGTAAAGCTTGAATTTGGTAAGTTAAGACCTGCCTTGTCTACTGATGTCAGCATAATTGATCTTCTGACTCTTGGTTTATTTTTCCCCAAAATAATATTATTTATAATTTTGTTTAGTGTACCAAAAAACTCCTTAGGAATTTGGATGGGTAGTGCCATAATTGTGTATAGTAGTTTAGGTAATATAATCATTCTAACAAGATTTGTTTTTCCCATCCAGGAGCACCTTAGCGTCACCCAGGAATCTCTCAATCTCTTGACTTCATCTATCAAGGGTAAGTAGTTGCTTTTGTATAATTGTGTGATATTCTTTGTTAGGTTAATTCCCAAATATTTTAAGTGTAATTTTTTTATTTGAAATGGGGTAATTTTTTCAATCTCTATTTTAGGGAGGTCCTGTTCATTAATTAAGAACATTTGTGACTTGGATATGTTAATTTTATAGCTGGACAGGCTACCAAACTGTTCTAATAGTTTTATGGTGACTGGGACAGATTGTTGGAGATTTGATAAAAATAACATTGCATTATCTGCATACAATGCAATTTTAACTTGTTGATCATCAGCTTGTATCACGTTGATCGTTGTGCTTTGTTTTATTGCCAGCGTTAGTGGTTAAGGACCAATATTGAGTAGTAGGCTGCCTACTATTTTTTCACAGACACTGCTGCCGTCCTGGTGGGTAGAGATGGGTGGAGATGGGTGGGCGAGCACCCCCGGTGAACACCCGGCAGTCCCAAGCCGGGTGACATGTACATGGATGGCACCATGTGGGGTTGTGGGACTGAAGGGAAGGAGCCGGCACACACCCATTGCCCAAACACCCACCCCAGGAAACACCGAGTAAACACCCATGACGGTTACACGGACACCCGAGACACCCAACGGTGGGGAAGCCTCGCTGAGCACAGCAACGGCACAACATGGTCGACCGAGGGCAAACGAAGCCGTGGCATGCAGCTCCGCCCATGAACCGCCAGACCCTGTGCGGGTGGGGTAGGAGGGAGCTGGGATGACAGACCCCAGCCAGCCCCGTGACAGGGCCAGACAGCCGGGCACCACGTCCCCCCCAACCCAGAACCTGCCCACACACAACCGTGAACACAACCACACAGGGAAGGGCAGCATGGCCAAGGAGACGGAGGGACCCAAGTGGGGGGCGGGGTGGGAAGGGGCACAGGGGTGGGAGGCTGATGCAGCAGGGGACCCCAACACACAGAAAAGAGCCCCAAAGCTGTTCCCTGATTGTTGTGTGAATGACCACAAATTGCAATGGAAGATATATACCAAAATCTTTAATATAGCTGAAAACTACATGTACCAATTGTGTAACACACAATTACACATTCAATATAAACCTATTGCAATATTCCTTCTATTATACAACATGAAAGTAAAATAATTGTCCTAAGAGTCATCATGATTGGCAAAAAGATGAACCAATTGCGAGTGTGTCCAAACAGGACCACTCTATTGCTAAAAATCAAATCATTGTAATAAAAAACTGGATATGGTTAACATAAAAATTGTACAATATATATTTATATGCCGTCACAAAGACGCAATAGATACAGTGCAATAACGCATGCAATGAATAGATGCAATGTATCCAGTTGTTGAGTCCAAATGTGTTTCGGGGATTCCGCCCCTTCTTCAGTGGACAATCAATAAAACCTGCTTCCAAACCTGTGTGGAGCCACAGAACACCCTGCACAGCCTCCTCACGTGCAACTGTTACCTCAAGCCTAATGCGCAATTGATGTAATTTTCCCCTATGGGCAAAAAAACAGGTGAGCTAAAGGCCATTGCTGTATCTGGCAGAAATTGCAAAAATTGCCCCAAATACAATCAAATACAAGCAATCATGCTTCCTGATCCACTCCGGGCCAATCTTGTAGAACAGTGCTCTCCCAGGAAGGCAAAATGCTGGATCTCACATTTCTTTTAATCCCCTCTCATACTTGCTTCATGCATGGCTGGTGGAAATGAAGGGAGTTCATTTAACCCCCCACCCCCATTGACAATTACAGCCAAAATTGGTGGGTTTTTAACCCCCTCTCATATTTACTATATGCATAGCTGACAAAAATAAATAAATAAAGGGAATTCATTAAAAACTCCCCTTCGCTGACAGTCAGAACTGACACGCTATGCACAGTTACCTGCCCTCCAGCACTCTGGAGGAGAAAGGAAACGCAGTTTGCTATGTGCAGCCCTTGCTTATCCCATCCTTGCCCACCTGGGGGCTAGCCCTTTCAAATTTCCCCCAGCACTGTTGTTGCTCACCGTCTGCTTCTCAACTCCGCCTCACTCGCTGCGTCAATGCTAATGGCCGGAAATAACCTAGGAATCCCTCATAGCCCTTACTATATATTCATGCCGGGCTTGTAATGTCTCGCTGCCTCTACCTGGGCTAATTGATTATTCTAATTGCCCTGCTCTGTGGCTGGTTGCTCATCTGTCCTAGTTACTTTATTTCCCAGCTAATTGCTGTCACATGGTTTCTTTATGTGAAAGCTTGCATAGTTAGCTCTCCAGATCACCCAATTGAATGACTAATAGTCCAAGCTATTGATTGTGCCTCTTGCGAATGCCCATTCATTCTGATCTTCTGCAAATCCACACAAGTATAAGAATTAACAATAAGCACTATAATGCAACATAATTCACAATGTGGGGTGCCATGTCCTTAACAATCCTCAGTCCATTCTCCTATGGCCAAATACATCCACAATCTATACCCCAACATCATGAATCATTCATACCCCATGTGTTGTGACAATTGGTGTCCATTGACCTTAACAATACATATGCAGTGTATTCTATTTACCCCATAAACACTATGACCAAGTGACCCTCTATAAACCTTTTCTGGGTTATTACAGAAAAACTGTCCAGGAGTTATTGTCATTTAAACCTAATGGATGAAGAGACTGCAACCTAAAGATCCAATATGCTTCCCTTCTTTGTAATGCTATTGTGTGTTTTTCTCCCCCAGGAACAACCTCAATGCATAGAAACCTCACATTTTGCGCAGAGTGCTGCATTTGCATGAAGTGTGCAACCAGCGGCTCTTTCATTATCCTGCGTCTGATGTTCCCCAAATGTTCCAAAATTCTTACTTTTACCATTCTGGTTGTATACCCAACTTAAATTAGCCCACATGGGCATAGAATTATATATACAACGGATTTTGTGAAGCACGAGGAAAACTGTCCCAAGATCAACTTCCCTCCAGAAGTGGGGTGCACAAATTCTTTCATGTATATACTGTGTTGACATGCCGTGCACCTCCCACATTTAAAATGTCCTGTTGGAGGTGAGCTAAATGGCGGGGGGCTAATCACTGCACTATTTTGATTGAATCTTGTCCTTACTAATGTGTCCTTTAATGATTTAGTTTTTTTATATGCAAATAAGGGTTTTTGTTCGCACCCAGGGACACTCTGAATCAGATGCCAGTGCTTGAGCAGTGAGCACAGCCTTGTGTATCTGCCCACAGTCAGGGCCAAATGTTAATGGACAGACTACCCTCTTGCAAGGTTGTTTTTTCTTAGGTACCATCAGTGATTCTCTTGTCTGCCTTAGGGCTCTGTAGAAACTATTCCTTATTACTCTCTTTGGGTACCCCCTGCTTCTGAAGTCCTGCATACACCTCCTGGCCTGCTGTATGAACCCTGCATCACTATTACAATGCCTTCTTATTCTGATGAGCTGGCTGTATGGCAAGTTGTTTCTAAGATGCACAGGAGTGGATCAGGAAGCATTATGGCTCTATCCATTGCCAAGATTGCCTGTAGGTATTTGATTGTATATGGGACAATTTTTGCAATTTCTGCCAGATACAACAATGGCCTTTAGCTCACCTGTTTTTTTGCCCATAGGGGAAAATTACATCAATTGCGCATTAGGCTTGAGGTAACAGTTGCACATGAGGAGGCTGTGCAGGGTGTTCTGTGGCTCCACACAAGTTTGGAAGCAGGTTTTATTGATTGTCCACTGAAGAAGGGGCGGAATCCCCGAAACGCGTTTGGACTCATCAACTGGATTCATTGCATTTATTCATTGCATGCATTATTGCACTGTATCCATTGTGTCTTTGTGACAGCTGCCAAGGAGAAACCCCCACCAAATCCCCCTCCATCCGACCAGCAACCAGGAGATGGAAATGCGCTGCGAAACGTACCCCAAAACCCCCTCCCAGCTGACCGGCAACCAGAGGGAGGCGACTCAAACCCTGAACTCGAGATGGCCAGAATGAGAATGGAACATGAGCTCAGACTGGAAACAATAAAACAGGAAGAGAGAGAGAGAGAGAGAGAGAGAGAGAGAAGAAGGGGAGGCGGGAATACACCATCCCATTGCTTACTTTAGCAAAAAAATGCTCCCAAGGGAAAAGAATCTGGCAACGATTGAAAGAGAGTGTCTGGCCATAGTCTGAACTGTGAAGAAACTTAAACCGTATGTATTTGGTAGAACATTCACAGTCCACACCGACCACACCCCTAAAATGGCTCAATAGTGTGCAAGACTCCAACTCCAAACTGCTGAGATGGAGCCTGTTCTTGCAGGAGTTTGACATGAGAATTGAACACGTAAAGGGTAAACAGAATGTGCTTGCAGACGCACTATCACACAGAGACACACCAGTCTAAGCACGTTATGGGACTCTGCCATGCCCACTTCACAATGCAATCTTACAGGGGGGCTGTCACGGAGAAACATAAGGTCACACACGTGTAACACAGGACTACATATAGACTACAAGTCTGGTAAATATGTAATGCCAAAGGTTCCACATGTATGTAATGTTACAATTGAGAACTGTAAAACCCAAATCACAGCTGTGACATGTGACCAACCTCCAAGAGATGGAAAGACGGTTTTGTTGATTGCCTAGACCAGGGGGTGGGGGGCAGATGGATGGCCAGAGACATTTATATGCTAATGCAGGCAGCCATTGCGTACGTGCAGAGACAGAAAAGCTGATAACGATAACAAAGGGAATTCTAGTGTCCTCCTGGGGGATATAAGGAGTTGTGCCCCAGAGGGGCTTTCAGTGACTTTCAGAAGGACTATCGGAAGCTCACTCACAATCTTGCAGCAGCAAGGCTGGAGAAACCATGAGCAGAGAGGCAAGATTTTGCTCTCTACCAACTATGAAGCCAGTGCCCAGCCACTTATATTGAGGGCTGAGAGGAACCAGAACTTATGGACCTTTGTAGGCTAAGATGCTAATTTAGGAACTCAGCCAGTATAGATCAGGAATGCGTTATGTTTACCTTTGATTTCTAGTAACCACTCTGTATCAACTATCTTGCTTATGTAATCAATAAACTTACTTCTTATCTTTATGAAGAAGTGTCTGTGTCTAACATTGGAACACAAGTGAGCAACAAGAG